>JAXLNO010001483.1:0-21896 GCA_038087875.1 Malacoraja senta
AGTGCTCAGGAAAAACAACATCACCCAGAGACTGCTGCTGTCCTTTTATCGGTGCTCCATAGAGAGCATCCTAACATACTGTGTATGCGTGTGGTACACCAGCTGCACAGCGGCTAAGAGGAAAGCGCTCCAGAGGGCTATTGACAACGCCCAGAAGATTGTCGGCTGCCCTCTCCTCACCTTGAAGGACCTACACAGTTCCCACTGTCTCAAGAAATCCCAGAACATTATAAAGGACATTTCCCACCCTGGACACTCCCTGTTTGAACTGTTGCCGTCAGGCAGACGGTACAGATCAATGAGGACAAGGACAAACAGACTCAAAAACAGTTTTTATCCCACAGCAATAACTACACTTAATGTACCCACCAAATGAGTACAGGTGCGCTACTCACCAAAGGGACTGGGAAATCGACAGAAGAATGTATGGTTGTGTGTTTATGCTTGGTTTTTCCATGTTATTTATTTTAGTTGTTTATTTTAGATATTTCTCTTTTACGTATCGTTAGCTTTTAGATAATGTGTGAATGGTGCACTGATTGGTTGGCATTTTTTAATTTCGTTGTACATGTTTACATGTTATAATGACAATAAAGAATTTCAATTTCATTCATTTCATTCATCTAACTATCTAAATATCCCAACTTACAATAAATAACACTGTATGCAAAAAAACTCAGCTACCTACATATTAACTAGCTCTTTAAAAACAACTAATCCTGTAGATGCAAGTATATAGTTGGGGTTATCAAGTGGGCATCTCCCTTCACTGATGTTTCGTTGAGATTGACGTAGCGGCTGGGCTTGTACACTCTGGAGTTTACAAGGATGAGAGGGTATCTTATTGAAACATAGAAGATTGTTAAGGGTTTGGACACGCTAGAGGCAGGAAACATGTTCCCGATGTTGGGGGAGTCCAGAACCAGGGGCCACAGTTTAAGAATAAGGGGTAAGCCATTTAGAAGGGAGACAAGGAAACACTTTTTCTCACAGTAGAGTTTGGCCCAGATCCCGCTAAACCTTTCCTGTCCATGTGGAATCCCCATGCCTGTCTTAAGTACACAACCCTCACTATAAAATGGAGACAATGGGAACAGTGTTGTGAGACCCCCATTGTGGCGCAGTGGCCCAGAATCAGGAACACAAACAAAACTGTAGGAGCCATTAAGCTTAAGTCAGTATATTATAGCCATGTCTAACATTTTTAATATTTTAGACAATAGACAACAGACAATAGACAATAGGAGCAGGAGTAGGCCATTTGGCCCTTCGAGGTGATTCAATGTGAACATGGCTGATCATCCCCAATCAGTACCCCGTTCTTGCCTTCTCCCCATATCCCCTGACTCCGCTATTTTTAAGAGCCCTATCTAGCTCTCTCTTGAAAGCAACCTGCCTCCACCGCCCTCTGAGGCAGAGAATTCCACAGACTCACAACTCTCTGTGAGAAAAAGTGTTTCCTCGTTTCCGTTCTAAATGGCTTACTCCTTATTCTTAAACTGTGGCCCCTGGTTCTGGACTCCCCCAACATCGGGAACATGTTTCCTACCTCTAGCGTGTCCAAACCCTTAACAATCTTTTAGTTTTTATCTGTCTGTAATTTTGGAGATTGGATTTGATACATAGAAGGGGTGTGTCTATTTCTAGTGGAGTCTAGCGCAGACTCATAGATTAGGAGTCAGTTGGGTCTCGGAAGGATGGTGTGAATAGTTTTTTACCATTTTCACACACACACACGTTAATGAGACGACATACTTTTATCAGAAGAAACTTTCATATAATTTATATGACATGAATGGAACTGCGATTTAGAACGGAAAGTGACGGATTATTTCTTCGCTATGTACTACGTCAGTAAAAGACCAATGAATCAAGAAACAATGTTTAAGAAGGAACTGCAGATGCTGGAAAATCGAAGGTAGACAAAAATGCTGGAGAAACTCAGCGGGTGCGGCAGCATCTATGGAGCGAAGGAAATAGGCGACGTTTCGGGTCGAGACCTTCTTCAGACTGATGTGGGGGTAGGGGGGGGGGTGGGAAGAAGAAAGGAGGGGGAGGAGCCAGTGGGCTGAGGGAGAGCTGGGAAGGGGAGGAGAAAGCAGGGACTACCTGAAATTAGAGAAGTTAATGTTCATACCGCTGGGGTGTAAACTGCCCAAGCGAAATATGAGGTGCTGCTCCTCCAATTTACAGTGGTCCTCACTCTGGCCATGGAGGAGGCCCAGGACAGAAAGGTTGGATTGGGAATGGGAGGGGAAGTTGAAGTGCTGAGCCACCGGGAGATCAGGTTGGTTATTGCGAACCGAGCGGAGGTGTTGGGCGAAGCGATCGCCAAGCCTACACTTGGTCTCACCGATGTAGAGCAGCTGACATCAAGAAACAATGTTTGGAAGATTCGTTTTTACTATCTGAAGTGTGTCGTGAGTGAGTAAAATACACCTCCTGTCCATCCCCGAGGAGTCATGGCTCTCGGTTGGACTTTGAGAACGTCGTAAAGACTGCCATTATAAAAAACAAAACCTGAAAAGTCTGAAGAAGGGTCTCGACCCGAAACGTCACCCATTTTCCTTTTCCCCCAGAGATTTTAGTTGAGTTTAGTTTAGAGATACCATCCTGGCCACACAATTATCTCCCCGCTACCTTCAGGTAGAAGGTACAGGAGCCTGAAGACTGCAACGACCAGGTTTAGGAACAGCTACTTCCCCACAGCCATCAGGCTATTAAACCTGGCTCGGACATAACACTAAACCTTACTAGCCAATACTGTTATTTGCACTTTATCAGTATATTGACCATTGTGTATATATTTATAGAATGCCTTGTAGTAAATGCCTACTATGTTCTGTTGTGCTCAAGCAAAGCAAGAATTTCATTGTCCTACCAGGGACACATGACAATAAACTCACTTGACACTTGACTTGACTTGAGATACCGTGCGGAAACAAGCACTTCAGCCAACTCAGTCCGCGCCGAACCAGCGATCCCCCGCCCATTACCCCACACCCAGTAGGGCCAATTTTTACATTTATACAAAGCCAATTAACCTACAAGCGTGCCGTCATTGGAGAGTGTGAGGAAACCGAAGATCTCGGCCAAAACTAGGGACAATTTACAATTTTAATGGAGCCAATTAGCCGACAAACCTGTACATCTTTGGAGTGTGGGAGGAAACCGAAGATCTCGGCGAAAACCCACGCAGGCCACGGGGAGAACGCACAAACTCTGTACAGACAGCGCCCGTGGCTCAGGATGGAACCCGGGTCTCTGGCGCGGTGAGGCAGCAACTCTACCGCTGCGTCACCGTGCCGCCCCAATGCTGCCTGACCCGCTGAGTTACTCCAGCATTTTGTGTCTGTCCTTCGGTGTCAACCAGCGTCTGCACAAAACAAAATCAATACTCTCCAGGTACCTGGTGAATAGTCGAATAACTTAATGTCTTCCAGACTGACCTCGAGAGTTCTCTGTCGGGGGGAAAAAAATGCACGAGTCATTCACACAGATCAGATAAATGGACACGGTTTTAAAGTTTCTACACATTTCAGAGTGAATTCTCTATGTCCCCTCTTTGTCAGGGGTAGTGCGTCTGTCAGGTTGTTCAGGGAGGAGGCCAGGAAGAGATGGGGCTCGCCTCAATAACAGCAGTACAGAGCAAAGGGGCCGAATGGCCGTTGAGCTTTAGATATGGCGTGGAACAGGCCCTTCGGCCCGCTGAACCCACGCCAGCCATTGAGTTTAGCTTATTGTCACGTGTACCGAGGTACAGTGAAAAGCTTTTGTTGCGTGCTAACCAGTCAGCAGAAAGACAATACATGATTACAATCGAGCCATTTGCAGTGTATAGATACATGTTAAGGGAATAATGTTTAGTGCAAGGTAAAGCCAGCAAAGTCCGATCAAGAATAGTCCAAGGTAGACAAAAATGCTGGATAAACTCAGTGGGTGATGCAGCATCTGGAAGGAGGAGCCATCTTGGGGAACGGCTGCTAACTAGCAGCCGTCCGTTAAATTCACTTTTTTTAACTTCGTTTTTCGTTTTTTCTTGTCTTTGTCTCGTGGGGTATTTTGACTTTAATGTGGGGGGGTAAGGGGGAAACTATTTTCTAGGTCCCTACCTGGTCGGTGAGGCAGCTTTTTCTCCGGGATGCCCCGTCGACCCGTCCTTGCGGCCTACCAGCAGGCGTGGAGCAGCGTTTTCCTGGCGGGGACTGCCCAGCACCTTCAGCTTCGGTGGCGGCACAGCGCTGGAGCGCTATCGCGGAGCGGGTGATGCCTTGCCTGGGTCGCCGCACTGGATCGCCGCGCTGGAGCTCCGGTGAGCTGCGACCGCCGAGCTCAACACCTCCGGGCTGTGGGACTGTGGAGCGGCGAGCTGTGGGCGGCGGCGCCGACTCCAACATCGGGAGCCTCTGAGCTCCAAATCGGCGCGGCCTTGTTGGCTTCAGGTGCAACGGACTCCGGCAAGAGATCGGCCGTTCCAGCCGTCCCAGCCGCTGTGAGGACTCTCCCGACGCCGGGGCAACAACACCCGGTGAGAACGGCCAGGAACATCGGGCCTCCGTAGAGGCAACTGTGGAGGCCTCAATAGGCCTGACTTTGGGTGAACTGGGATTGGGGACTGGACATTGTGCCTTCCCCCACAGTGGTAATCATTGTGGGGGGGTGATTTTGTGTGTAATGTGTAGTGTCTATGTTAGTCTATGTCCAAGATGGCGGTCGGAAGGGAGGGTGGACGCTGGCGCGCTTTAGCAGCCGCTGCTCTCTCTTCCATATTGTGTTTTTGATTTTTGTTTTTGGATTTAATTCTATCTTTAATTTGTGTACTGGTGATGTCTTTGCTATTTGTTTCATTCCGCTTACATGTTTCTACACTATTTGTTAAACTTTGTAAGGTGTCCTTGAGACTTTTGAAAGGCGCCCATAAATAAAATCTATTATTATTATTATTATTATGGAGTGAAGGAATAGGTGACGTTTCGGTTCTCGACCCGAAACGTCACCTATTCCTTCGCTCCATAGATGCTGCATCACCCGCTGAGTTTCTTCAGCATTTTTGTCTACCTTTCATTTTTCCAGCATCTGCAGTTCTTTCTTAAAGGATAGTCCACGGGTCACTAATGAGGTAGATAGTAGTTCCGGACTTCTCTCTGGTCGTGGTAGGATGCGAAGTAAAGGGCCTGTCCCACTTTCACAACCTAATTCACGACCTCTGCCGAGTTTTCTCTCGACTCATACTCGCAGCATGGTCGTCACGAGGTCGTAGGAGGTCATAGGTAGGTCGTAGGTAGGTCGTGATGATAGCTGTAGGTACTCAAGGCATCAAGTAGGTCGGGGCGTTTTTTCAACATGATGAAAAATGTCCACGAGTAATAAAGGTCGTGAATTAGGTCGTGAAAGTGGGACAGGCCATTAAGGGACGATCTGAGGAGTGTCAGAAGATCATAGTTAAAGTAAGAAATCTTTCTGTAGGAGTAGAAGTGTGGAGCGATTGTAATGTGAGTTTGCAGATCTACTTCTGTGGCCAGCACGCAAATAGTCGCCTGAGTTGGACGCCATCTTGGAAGCAAAATGGTTGCATGGCCTTGCAGTACCGTGTTTTGAGGAGCGGGCAAGGAGGCATGGTCAACTCCCACCGCAGAGCTGACGTTGTCTTCTTCCTCTTCAGTGCTGGCTCTCGCTTCTTGGTCTTTGGAGAGAAAAGAAACATTTTATTTTCGTTTAGAGACACAGCGGGGAAACAGGCCCTTCGGCCCACTGAATACCCGTTCACTGTACCCACTGAATACCCGTTCACGCTCGTTCCATGTCGTTTATCCCGCTCTCCTGCCCGCCAGGGGAAATTTACAGAAACCCCAATGAACCGACAAACCTGCACGTCGTCCCCGGAGCGTGGGAGGAAACCGGAGCACCCGGAGAAAACCAGGAGACACCAGAGAAAACCAGGTCACAGGGAGAGCGCACAAACGCCACGCAGACAGCACCACATGGAGTGCAACAAAGGTCGCACATGCCCAGCCTGAAATATCGAGTTAACACAGCACAGAAACAGGCCCTTCAGCCCAACACGCCCGTGTCGACCAAAATGCCCATCTTCATCACAGTTTCTTCCCAGCTGTTATCAGTCAACTGAACCATTCTTCCAACAACCAGAGAGCTGTGCTGAGCTACCATCTACCTCATTGGAGACCCTCAGACTATATGCGATCGGACCTTATCTTGCACTAAGCATTAATCACGTTATTTGCTTTCTCACGTATCTGAACACTGTGGACGGCTCGATTGTAATCAGGTATTGTCTTTCCGCTGACTGGTTAGCAGGCAAAAAAAGTTTTTCACTGTACCTCGGTACACGTGACAATAAACTCAACTCAACTCTTAGCAAGTCCCATCCGCCTGTTTATGGCCCACGTCCCCCTTTATCCTAGCCCTGTCCAAATATAGCCTTTAAAAAATTTTCACTAGCAGCCCGCACACACATCCGATACTCCACCCTCTACACAAAATGGTTGTCCCTCAGGACCCCTTTCAATACGATACAATACAACTTTATTTACCCCAGGCGGGAAATTGATCTGCCAAGTCATAAAAACATGAAACATGAAATTAAAGTGACGAGTGGAAAGGATTGGGTATGTGATGTGTAAAGATTGGGGAGGGGAGTCAGTCTCAGTCTACCCCACGACAGAAGGTGGAGGGGTTTTAAAGTTTGATAGCCACAGGGAAGAAGGATCTCTGGCGTTCTGCCCTGTATCTCGGTTCATCTTTCCCGTCTCACGTTGAAGCTGTGGGCGCCGCGGTGGCGCAGCGGCAGAGTTGCTGCCTCACAGCGCCAGAGACCCGGGTTCGATCCCGACTACGGGTGCTGTCTGTATGCAGTTTGCACGTTCTCCCCGTGACCACGTGGGTTTTCTCCGGGTGCTCCGGTTTCCTCCCACTGTCCAAAGACCTACAGGTTTGCAGGTTAATTTGGCTTCGGTGAAAATTGTGAAATTGTCCCCAGTGTGTCGCTGGTTGGGCCGAAGGGCCTGTTTCAGCGCTGTATCTCTAAACTAAACTAAGCAATCGCCTTTAGTTTTAGACAGTGGCAAAAAAGACTGTGACCATCCAAGTTATTTATGGCCCTTGTGATGTTATGCACCTCATAAGGTCACTCCTCAGCGTCTTGCACTCCAGGATAAGAAGCCCCAGACTCTCCTCATAACTCCATACATCCAGTTGTGGGAATATTCTTTGCTGCTCCCTTTCCAGCTTCATGGCATCTTTCCTATAAAATATAGTCACAAAGTGCCGGAGTGACTCAGCGGGTCAGGCGGCATCTCTGGAGAAAAAGGTTGGGTGACGTTTCGGGTCGTGACCCTTCTTCAGACTGAAGGTGGCCAGGTGCTCGTCTGTGATGGTCCATGGTCCAGGGATAAAAGTAGGAGGAGGTGCCCGAGAGCTGGCGCCCACCTGTCCTCAGCCTGGTCGATAAGACACAAAAAAGCTGGAGTAACTCAGCGGGTCAGGCAGCATCTCTGGAGAAAAGGAATAGGTGACATTTCGGGTCGAGACCCTTCTTCAGACCTGAAATGTCACCTATTCCTTTTCTCTGGAGATGCTGTCTGACCCGCCGAGCTACTCCAGCTTTTTGTGTCCACCTTCGGTTTAAAGCAGCATTCCTACATAATGAGCCTGGCAGAGGTCAGCGCGCCAGACTACCACGGCATCTCCCTTGTCGGCGGGCTTGGTGATAATGTCGGGGTTGCTGCAGAGTGAGCGGGGGGCTGTATGTTCAGAGGGGGAGAGGCTAGAGTAGGTTAGGGGAGTGGAAAAGTTAAAACAGTTGATATGCAGTCGGTAGCTAAGGGCCTGTCCCACTTGGCCGTCATTTGCGCGTAACTTACATGACATCATTTACGCGTCACGACGCACGACGCGCACGTCGTGACACAGTAGACAATAGACAATAGGTGCAGGAGTAGGCCATTCGGCCCTTCGAGCCAGCACCGCCATTCAATGTGATCATGGCTGATCATCCCCAATCAGTACCCCGTTCCTGCCTTCTCCCCCATATCCCATGACTCCGCTATCTTTAAGAGCCCTATCTAGCTCTCTCTTGAAAGCATCCAGAGAACCTGCATCCACCGCCCCCTGAGGCAGAGAATTCCACAGACTCACCACTCTCTGTGAGAAAAAGTGTTTCCTCGTCTCCGTTCTAAATAGCTTACCCCTTATTCTTAAATAAGGAGATGCGTTGTGATGCATGCATGGTGCGTGTTCCGTGCGCATGGTGCATGATGACACAGGCAGTGACGCGCGGTCGCGCGCGGCGTCCCAGGATTTTGCGATGTATAAAATCCTTGCGCGCCATCTGCGTGACGCGCAAATGACGGCCAAGTGGGACAGGCCCTTTAGAAATGAAAAGGTCTAAAGATGGTGGAAGGCCATCAGGAGGAGTCCAGGAGGAGGGGGACTGGTGGACATGGGAGAAGGGGTCATCACTGGGTGGTGAGGACTTCTTCTCATAGTAAAAGGCACAGAGGCGATGGGAGAAAAGCTCCATGTCGTGGTGGGCCCGGAACTCATTGAGGTGGGGGCGGAGCGGAACGAAGGTGTAGCCTCTGTTGTGGACTTTCAGTCTGAAGAAGAGCCCCGAAGCGAAATGTCACCCATCCCCTTTTTCTCCAGAGATGCTGCCTGACCCTCTCATTTTGTGTCACTTACTCCAGTACTTTGCGCCTCTCATCGGCATAAACCAGCATCTGCAGTTCCTTTCTACATAGACTGCGACTACAACTGCACATAATATTTTGTGGTCTCACCAACATTCACATCACATCTGTGGCACCTACAGGAGAGAGTCTTTCCCTGCCATCTCTTGTGTATAGTTTCACTTTTACAATTCGTCCCAACCTCAAACCTCAGCCAAGCAGAAGTATTTAGTCTGTTCCTCTCTCTGCTGCCTTTGTCACTGTGTCCGGCTGCTCGGTGGCGCAGCGGTAGAGTTGCTGCCTCACAGCGCCAGAGACCCGGGTTCGATCCCGACTACGGGTGCGGTCTGTACGGAGCTTGTACGTTCTCCCCGTGACCTGCGTGGGTTTTCCCCGGAATCCTCCCACATTCTAAAGACATTTGTAGGTTAATTGGCTTCTGTAAATTGTCCCTAGTGTGTAGGATAGAACCGGTGTACGAGTCGGCACCCGGTATATATATATAGACATAGCCACAGACACACACGCACAATGCCATGACTCATAACACCATTGATGTACAGAGGTATCTTGGACTCCATATACATTACTCCCTGAAAGTGGCAACAGCGGTAGAGTTGCTGCCTCACAGCGCCAGAGACCAGGGTTCGATCCTGACTGCGGGTGCTGCCTGTACGGTTTGTACGTTCTCCCACGTGACCTGCGTGGGTTTCCTCCGAGATCGTTGGTCTCCCCCCCCCCACCCCCCACACACTCCAAAAGAGGTTTGTAGGTTAATTGGCTTGGTATAAGTGTAAAATTGTCCATTCCTTTGCAGCTAGGATCGCGTTAATGTGCGGGGATCGCAGGTCGGATAGCGTTAATGTGTGGGGATTGCTGGTAGGATAGCGTTAATGTGCGGGGATCGCCGGTCGGTGTGGACACGGTGGCCCTTCGGCCCAGCGATCCCCACCTATCCTTAAATGAAATCTAAACTAGATAGACTTGTAAAGAAGGCATATGGTACGCTTGCAATCATACCATGGTGGTGGCATTCAGTACAAGAGTCGGGAAGGCATGATAGATCTTTGGTCGGACTGCATTTGGGTACTGAATGCAATTCAGGTCACCCCACTACAGGAAGGATGTGGAGGCTTTGGAAAGAATGCAGAGGTGGTTTATCTGAACGATGCCGAGATCCCCTTCACCCCTTGTATTCGCTACAGGGAGCAGTAGGACAGACTTGGATTGTTTTCCCTGGGATGCCGAACATTGCCAGGAGACCTGACAGAGGCATAGATTATGGTGGACAGCCAGTAGACACAAAATGCTGGAGTAACTCAGCGGGACAGGCAGCATCTCTGGAGAGATGGAATGGGTGACGTTATGGGTCGATGTCAGGGGAGTGGGCGGTAGAATGTAGTTGGAGACAGTAAGACTGGTCGGAGAAATGGGAAGGGGGAGGGGATGGAGAGAGAGGGGGAGAGAGTGAGAGAGGGAAAGCAAAGGCTATTTAAAGTTAGAGAAGTCAATGTTCATACCACTGCCCGAGCGAAATATGAGGTGCTGTTCTTCCGATTTGCGCTGGGCCTCACTCTGACAGTGGATGAGGCCCAAGACAGAAAGTTCAGTGTGGGAATGGGAGCGGGAGTTAAAGTGTAGACAGTCAGAACCTTTTTCCCAGGATGGAAAAAAATAAAGACTAGAGGGCAGAGCTTTAGGGTGAGAGGGGCAAAGTTTAAAAGGGATGTGCGTGGCAAATTAGATCATTTTACACAGAGGTTGGTGAGTGCCTGGAACGAACGCGATGTTGGGAGTTGTGGTTGAAGCAGATATGTTAGTGGCATTTAAAAGATTTTTGGAGCTATGCAGGGAATGGAAGAATATGGGTAATGGGTAACCAGGTAAGTGATGGGCTTGGCATTTTGTTTAGCACAGACAAGGTGGGCCGAATGGCTCGTTCTTGTGCTGCACTGTTCTATGTTGTCATGTTCTAACACAAAGTGCTGGAGCAACTCAGCGGGACAGGCAGCATTCTCTGGAGGGCATGGACAGACAATAGACAATAGGTGCAGGAGTAGGCCATTCGGCCCTTCGAGCCAGCACCGCCATTCAATGTGATCATGGCTGATCATCCCCAATCAGTACCCCGTTCCTGCCTTCTCCCCATATCCCCTGACTCCGCTATTTTTAAGAGCCCTATCTAGCTCTCTCTTGAAAGTATCCAGAGAACCGGCCTCCACCGCCCTCTGAGGCAGAGAATTCCACAGACTCACAACTCTCTGTGAGAAAAAGTGTTTCCCCATCTCCGTTCTAAATGACTTACCCATTATTCTTAAACTGTGGCTCCTGGTTCTGGACTCCCCCAACATCGGGAACATGTTTCCTGCCTCTAGCATGTCCAAACCCTTAACAATCTTATATGTTTCCATGAGATCCCCTCTCATCCTTCGAAACAGGTGACGTTTCGTGTTGGGACCCATCTTTAGACTGGAGGAAGGATCTCGAGAAGGGTCCCAACCTGAAACGTCACCTGGCCATGTCCTCCAGAGATGCTGCCTGACCCGCTGAGTTACTTCAGCACTTTGTGTTCAACTCACAGGTGGATCTTGTGGCTAGTGGATACACACCCTCCCTCATTGCCGTATGACTAACGTCTTCTTACCAGCTGAGCGCTGAGCGCTGCGTGAATAACTAGCATCATCATCAGCGTGAATAACTAGCATCATCATCATCGTTGAAAACATCAACGGGCACGGTGCCTTTTACAATGCCGTGTACGACAGTGATCGCAACTTCTACTGAAGTGTGGATGGCCGTTGGCTCGCTAGGAGCTCATCCGCCCTTTGACAGGTCTTGTTTTTGGTCCTGCTGGGGGTCCACAGCCCCCTCCTCACCTGGCAACCCAGTGTGGGGGAGACGGTTTAGTCGCCGACTATCCGACCATGAAGCAGGTAGCACGGGATTACATGGTACCCGTGGCAGGGGGGGGGGGGAACTCACCCCGATCCTTCGTCTAGTCTAAAGACGGGTCGCAGGAGATAAGTACAAAACTGCCACTATCTACCTGAAAATGAAGATCATAAAAAACGAAGTACTTTGTTCTGAGGGAGATCCTCAGTACTCACCAGAAAGGATCATAAGAGATATGGGGAGAAGGCAGGCACGGTTTATTGATTGGGGACGATCAGCCATAATTACAATGAATGGTGTTTGCTCAAAGGGCCGAATAGCCTCCTCCTGCGCCTATTTTCTATGTTTCTGTAGGAGCAGAATTAGGCCATTCAGCCCATCAAGTCTACTCTGCCATTCAATCATGGCTGATCATGGAAATTAGAAACATAGAAATTAGGTGCAGTAGGCCATTCGGCCCTTTGAGCCAGCACTGATCTATCTCTCCCTCCTAACCCCATTCTCCTGTCATCTCCCCACAACCCCTGACCCCCGAACTGATCAAGAATTTTATAGTTAAAGGGTTTTAGCGTTGGTCGCTGGTTGGTGCGTTCTTCTTCGCCTGTTTACCTCCGTGGGGAGACAAGGATGTCAGGAGATGGCGGTTCAGGAAGATTCACAGCAGAGGAGCGGCTGGGCTTGTACACTCTGGAGTTTAGAAGGATGAGAGGGGATCTTATTGAAACATATACAATTATTAAGGGTTTGGACATGCTAGACGCAGGAAACATGTTCCCGATGTTGGGGGAGTCCAGAACCAGCGGCCACAGTTTAAGAATAAGGGGTAAGCCATTTAGAACGGAGACGGGGAAACACTTTTTCACAGAGAGTTGTGAGTCTGTGGAATTCTCTGCCTAAAGGGCCTGTCCCATTTGGCCGTCATTTGCGCGTAATTTACTCGACATCCCATGCGTCACGACGCACGCATCGTTCCACGCACGTGATGCGCGCATGGTGCGCATACGGGTACATGGTGCGCGATAACATAGGCAGTGACGCGTGGCGTCGTAGGATTTTGGGATGTTCAAAATCTTCGCGCGCCATCTGCGTGACGCGCAAATGACGGCCAAGTGGGACAGGCCCTTAAGCGGGTGGTGGAGGCCGGTTCTCTGGATGCTTTCAAGAGAGAGCTAGATAGGGCTCTTAAAGATAGCAGAGTCAGGGGATATGGGGAGAATACTGATTGGGGATGATCAGCCATGATCACATTGAATGGCGGTGCTGGCTTGAAGGGCCGAATGGCCTACTCCTGCACCTATTGTCTATGGCGACACTCAGAGGGGGTTTCACTCTAAGATCTTGTTCCAAACTGTGAGGGAAGTCCTCTATTCAGTCAAGGACCATCTAGGTTCTCCCAGTCTACAGGTTCCCATTACATTCGCAGAGTGTGAGGGTCGGAGGCAACAACAGTCCATTATTCTCAGCTGGTGAACATCAGCAGCAATTTGTGCTAAACCAGCCACCTCGAAGCTGTGGCCAAGAAAGCACATCAACGCCTCCACTCTCTCAGAAGTCTTCACAAGCTCAGCATGTCCCCGACAACTCTCACCAACTTCCTCAGATGTGCCGTGGAGAGAGCATTTGATCAGCATAGTTTGGGGACAGCCCCACCCAAGACCGCAAGAAATTGTCAACCTAAGGGCTTGTCCCACTTGGGCGTCATTTGCGTGTCACGCAGATGGCGAGCGAAGATTTTGAACAACCCAAAATCCTGGGGCGCCGCGCGTCACTGCCTACGTCACCACGCACCATGCACGCATAATGCGTAAATCATGTCGCGTAAATGATGCCCAAATGGGACAGGCCCTTTATGGATGCAGCCCAGACCGTCAGGCAAGAGGTACAGAAGTGTGAAAGCGCAAAACCTCCAGATTCAGGGACAGTTTCTTCCCAGCTGTTATCAGGCAACTGAACCATCGTCTCACCAACTGGAGAGCAGTCCTGACCTCCCATCGACCTCATTGGAGATCTTCTAACCATCTTTAATTGGACTCTACTGCACTTTATCTTGCACAGAACACTAGATCCTTTATCTGTACGGCTTGATTGTAATCATGGATAGTCTTTCTGCTGACTGGATAGTGCGCAACAATAGACAATAGGTGCAGGAGTAGGTCATTCGGCCCTTCGAGCCAACACCGCCATTCAATGTGATCATGGCTGATCATCCCCAATTAGTACCCCGTGCCTGCCTTCTCCCCATATCCCCTGACTCTGCTCTCTCAACCTAAATGCTTTACACGTGATAATAATAATAATAATAATAATAATAATCTGAACTAAGAGACAATGGAAGAGAAGATGGAGGCAAGGCAACTCTTTCTTTCAAACCCAGTGAAGCTCCTACAATGAAACAAGGGAAAGACGTTGTTCCTGGTTGGCAATGATACACTAGGGTGGACCCGACTAGCAGAAAGTCTGATCGGGTATACAGCATTACTGAACCATGAGCGCAATGATAAACTTTTTAAAAAAAAGATACACACACACAAAGCTTTCTGACGCTCATAATCGTTTTAATATTTTAGGGCCCTTTTGCGTTGGCTTTTCAAAACAATTCATCACACAAGTGCATCAGTCTTGACATATTGCACCCACTAACATTCTTCCCAAAAATAAGCACTACCACCTCATATTCAGCCCCTTCCCTGAAGCAACCTTAAACAAAGATCCTATAGCGAGCAAGATAGTCCACTCGACGAAAAAGACGTAGTACGGTCATGGGCAGATTCACGGGCAATTTTCGGCCCCATTTCCGTAACCGGCTTCCGTCTCCGCCCCAAAGATCCCATAGGATACTAGTGCGGAGACGGAAGCCGGTTACGGAAACATCCTCGTAAAAATAAAAGTTATTTGGTAAAAATCTTGTCCTCGTTTTCAGAATTATAATTTATTAACACAAACTGTTCCCCCGCAACGTTGATTACACTGCGAGTCGGGTCGGGTCGGGTTACTGAAATGGATGGAAAAAAGGCCCACGTTCCGCTCCGTTGCGTACTACACGTCAGCCCATTGCATTTAGCAGGAGTGGTCTATCTTGCCCCGCTATAGGATCTTTGACCTTAAGGGCCTGTCCCACTTGGTGATTTTTTTCGGCGACTGCTGGCATCATTGACTGACGTATCAGGTCACCGAAAAATCAAGTGTCGCAACTTTTCTTTTGTCGCCGCTGGATTTTGAAATGTTCAAAATCTTTTGGCGACACTGGTATGACGCCGGCAGTTGCCGAAAAAAATCGCCAAGTGGGAAAGGCCCTTTAAAGAATTAAATCAAATCCTTGAACATACCTGTTTTGATGAGTGTGCATATTACTACCACCAGGCTATCCAGTTCAATAGGCTTTCCATTGATTCTATTACTCCCTGTATTAAATATCTGTGTGGGATCACTTGGAATCAGCACCTTGGTAGTAACACAATTTAAAAAATATTTAAAATATTTAAAAATTGAGGAAGCTGGTCATGGTCGCAGCAATAAAAAGAGGTCCATTTAACATCGGACGAGGTATCACCTCACCCTCAACTCCTGCCATCATAATAAGGTGAGCCTTGCAAACGAGCAGATGCAGAGGTCGAGAGTGCTTGACCCTATTGGAGAATTGGGGGGTGGCATGGTGGCATAGTTGTTGCCTTACAGCATCAGAGACCCGGGTTCGATCTTGACTACGGATGCTGTCTTTACGGAGTCTACGTTCTCCCCGTGACCGTGTGGGTTTTCCCCTGGTGCTCCGGTTTTCTCCCACACTCTGGAGACGTGCGGTTTTGTGGGTCGACTTGGCTCCAGTAAAAAAAAATTATTGTGAATCGTCCCCAGTGTGTAGGATAGTGCTGGTGTACAGGGTGACCGCTGGTGAGTATGGGCTAAATGGGACTTTTTCTGTGCTGCGTCTCCAAACTAAACAAGTTGTTTGTTTGAGATAACTTGCTTTGGTTCCGATAGTCACGAAGGGGCCAAGCCAGCTCCATCCATGATCACAAGCTCAGAATGTGGCCTTCAGTGAGCATGAATATTTCACATCACATGAGGAAGGATTTATGTCCGTCTGCTGACCACGATTCCATTCAATTACGCAATAGGCCCTCCGCTTTACGCTGAATGGACGTGCGTTAGCCCCCGCGCCTCAGTGCTTTATTAAACTGCTTCATTCTCGTCGAGGTTGATGGAGGGGAGAGCCCAGTAGTCGGGGGACACCGGAGATCAGAGGGGCCCACGGTGAGAACAAAACTCCAAGGACGTACAGGTTTGTAGGTTAATTGGCTTGGGCGTATGTGTAAATTGTCCCTGGTGTGCGTAGGATAGCGTTAGTGTGCGAGGGATCGCTGATCGGCTCGGACCGAAGGGACCGTTTCCGTGCTGTATCTCTAAACTAAACTAAAAGGGGACCATTGGGGGACGAGATGACATTTTGTCGGTGCCCTTTATGTAGCGACTCTTTGCATACCGTGGGTGTGCAGAACGAGTCTCACTGCGACATGTCACCTGTGACAATAACGTATCTTTCATTCATTCAGTAATTTCACAATGCTGTCGGCCACAGTTCATGAGTTTGATAAACCCATTATACCATAGCCTTGACAACTACCGTCAGGGTCTCGACCCGAAAGGTCTCCTATTCTTTTTCTTCAGAGATGCTGCCTGTCCCGCTGAGTTACTCCAGCTTTTTGTGTCTACGGTTTAAGCCAGCATCTGCAGTTCCTTCCTACACACACACCATCAGATTCTGATGGGTTTGAACGGAGGTGTTTAGTCGTCACATAATATGGGTCCAGATATAACATTGACGTGAAGAGCTAATAGACTGATGGTCCTCCTCGTCAATGGCTTGCAGTTGGGTTCTGCTCCACCATTGTATCTCAGTGAGCTCACTGATGCTGAGACTCCCAATGGTGGCACGGCTCCCTCGGTGGGTCCTCACGGCCGTAGTTCCAGCGTGTTGCCATCGGCCGCGGCGACGCGGGCCGGGGGCTTTGCCCGGGAGGACGAGGGGCGGGGTCTGAGGGCGGCGCGGCGGAGTCTCTCCCGCGCGGGCTGCCTCCTCCGCCGCCCCGACACTGCCGCGAGTTGCTCCCGCGCGGCGTCCCGCTGCCTCTGCATGACCGCCGCCTGCTCCCTTGCCGCGTCCCTCTGCTCCTGCATGAGCGCAGCCTGCTCCCTTGCTGCGTCCCGCTGCTGCTGCACGACTGCCGCCTGCTCCCTTGCGGAGTCCCGCTGCTCGCGGGCCAGAGCCGCCTGCTCCCGCTGCAGCACCACCCCCTCCCGTGCAGCGTCCCGCTGCTCCTGCATAACCACCGCCTGCTCCCTTGCTGCGTCCCTCTGCTCCTGCACGACTGCCGCCTGCTCTCTTGCGGCATCCCGCTGCTCGCGGGACAGAGCCGCCTGCTCCCGCGCGGCGTCCCGCTGCTCCTGCATGACCGCCGCCTGCTCCCTTGCAGCATCCCGCTGCTCGCGGGCCAGAACCGCCAGCTCCCGGCTGACGGCCAGCAGAGCTCTGCCGGGACCCCCCTGCATCTCCACGCAGGCGCGCAGGCCCCGAATGGCCTCCTCCTGAGTCTCCAGGGAGGTGCACACCCGGTCCATCAGCCGCTGCAGCGCTGCGGCCTCGTTGCCTGCTGACACGGAGCTCCGCATCACCTCCATGCTGGAGCTGATGTTACCCTGGCCCGACAGGATCTCCTGTGCCAGGTTGGAGACGGACGCCTCCAAACCCCTGCCCATCTCGCGCACCCCGACCGACAGGTTGGACAGCGAGCCCAGCATCTGGCCCTGCATCTGCACCAGCCTCCTCTTGAACATTTCCCTGTCGCTGCCCTCCCTCGAATCCTCCGCCGCCGTGCTACTGTGCGGACTCTCCCTCCAGGCAGCCTGCGCGACGGGCTCCATTTGACCCCACAGCCCGCTGGCGCCCGGCTTCACGGGTTCCTCCGACGGCGCCTCCTCCACCTTCACGGCGGCGGCGATGGAGACCCTGCGCGGGGAGGGGCGGCATCCCGCCCAGACCCCTTCCCCCTCCATATCTTCCTCAGACACCTCCTCCTCATCTTCCCCCGGCTTCAGTATCGGGTCAGTTGAGGATGTCGGCGAATTCCCCTCAGGATAGTCTGCAAAGAGAAAAAAAAGCTTGGCTACTTTGCGTGAAAGGAGAGTAGCCAAGAGCGCACATCCTTGGGTGCGAAATGATTCCACCCGGGAGATGAGAGAAAGACCAGCAGGATTTGATTTCCTCTGTGGTAGTTGAGGCTCAGGGATTGGGAGCCAGGGGATGGATCTGTTCCTCCTGCCCACGTCAGGCTCCGCTCCTCTGACCGCGCCGGCCAGCGTTCGCTGGAAGACTTTGTCCGCAAGACAAAGGGGAAGGTCTTTTTCAAGGAGGGCGCCAATGCAAGAATTCTCCGCGTGATCTGTGCTCGTGTCAGTTTGACTGTGTCTGAGCATGGGAGCCAGAGACTGTGTGTGTGTGTGTGTGTGTGTGTGTGTGTGTGTGTGCGTGCGTGCGTGTGTGTGAGATTGCCGGGTGTGTGCGTCAGTGCACATCAACAGGAGGGGTGCAAGTAGTTCGGAGAGTAAGACGCTGAAAGGAGGTGCATTTGAGGTGCAGCTCAAAGTGTTGAAATATCTACGGATATCACCGCAACTCAAGTCGCTGGGAATAAACATCGGCAGCGACTCGCTCCGGACCGGCCACACACCGAGAAAGCACGCCGACGCCTCTACCTCCGCAGGGGGCTCAGAAAGTTTGGCGTGTCCCCAACAACTCTCACCGACTTCTACAGATGCGCCGCAGAGAGCATTTTATCGGGATGCATCCCAGCCCTGGTTTGGGCACAAGCTCCATCCGAGACCGCAAGAAAATTGCAGAGTTGTGGACGCAACAGCTCAGACCTTCACGCAAACCAACCTCTGTCCATTGACAGTGTGGCCTTGGCCTCCAATCTACCGCATTGGAGACCTTGGAACTATCTTTAAGAAAGAACTGCAGATGCTGGAAAAGTCGAAGGTAGACAAAAATGCTGGAGAAACTCAGCGGGTGAGGCAGCATCGACGGAGCGAAGGAATAGGTGACGTTTCGGATCGAGACCCTTCTTCGGACCCTGAAGAATTTTGTCCTGATTTAAGGGGGGCCCTACCACCAGGTACCAGAATATCAGTGGTGGACTTGTACTTAAAGGTACATTACCTGACTATTACAACACTGATTTCTATGGGGGGCTTGAGGCGCTCCTGTGTGGCTGCCCACTTGCCATGGTGCAAGAGGACTTTGAAATAAATACTGATGAGCACCTTGGGATATCGTGACAGGGATGTGGAAGGTGCTACAGAAATTCAAGTCTTAAAGAAGAAGGTTGAGTATGAAGTTACTCACCGGTGCTCTGGATCTCGTAGACCAAGTGTGGGTCATTGGGGTCGCTCCTGTTGTCGCGCACTCTGCGGAAATGCTTCTTCCTTGCTAAGGCACTTCGAAAGTTTCTCTTCCACACGGGAGGGTTTGGAACATCGATTCCCGGTTTGTAGCGGCCACTTGCTGTTGCCCAAGCCTGCGGAGTGGACAAAGTGTGTTAATCCTTATCCCCCTCGTCGTAAATACGGACAAAGACTATGGGGGGGGGGGGGAGGAGAAGGCAAGGAACAGGGTGCTGATTGGGGATGGTCAGCCATGATCACATTGAATGGCGGTGCTGGCTTGAAGGGCCAAATGGCTTACTCCTGCTCCTATTGTCTATTGTCCATACCACTACAACACTGCATTGCTCTTTCTTAAGATGGAGGGATTTAACATTACTTCCCAACCGGCCTGCAGCAGCATAATCAAGGACCAGTTTCACCCGCTGAGTTACTTCAGCACTTTGTGTCTTTGTCATAAGTTCATCGAGGGGATCTATCACAGTCGCTGCCTCAAAAAGGCTGGCAGCATCATCAAGGACCCACACCATCCGGGCCACACACTTATCTCCCCGCTACCTTCAGGTAGGAGGTACAGGAGCCTGAAGACTGCAACGTCCAGGTTCAGGAATAGCTACTTCCCCACAGCCATCAGGCTATTAAACTCGGCTCGGACAAAACTCTGAACATTAATAGCCAGTAATCTGTTTATTTGCACTTTATCAGTTTAATTATTCATGTGTGTATATATTTATGCAATGGTATATGGACACACTGATCTGTTCAGTATTCGTGCCTACTATGTTCGGGTGTGCTGAAGCAAAGCAAGAATTTCATTGTCCTATCAGGGACACATGACAATAAAACTCTCTTGAACTCTTGAAGTTAGATAGGTTGCTTTTCTTATCTATTCTCTCTCCCTCTCCTTAAATTGGTGAACTCGCGCCGCCTCGGCAAGGCCAGCATAACCAAGGACAAGTCGCACACCTCCCATCAGGCAAGAGGTACAGAAGTGTGAAAACGCACACCTCCAGATTCAGGGACAGTTTCTTCCCGGCTGTCATCAGGCAACTGAACCATCCTATCACCAGCTATCTTCCTCGCTGGAGACCCTCGGACTCTCTTTAATCGGACTTTACCGTACACTAAATGTTATTCCCTTACAGTGTGGACGGCTCGATTGTAATCATGACAGGTCGTTCCGCTGACTGGTTAGCACACAAAGAAAAGCTATTCACTGTACCTCGGTACACGTGACAACATACTAAACTAATTATTAAGTTGAACTAATTATTAAATCTAAATCTAAAACTAATTATTAAATCTCTGAAAAAAAAAGATTTAGTTACAAATATATTGAAGAAAACCCCCTCCCGCTGATGCTGGAAATCTGAATGCTGAAAATACTTTGTAGGGTCATAGAGTGGTACAGTGTGGAAACAGGCCCTTGGGTCCAACTTGCCCACACCGGCCAACATGTCCCAGCTATACTAGTCCCACCTGCCTGCATTTGGTCCATATCCCTCCAAACCTGTCCTATCCATGTACCTGTCTAACTGCTTCTTAAATGTTGGGATGGTCCCAGCCTCAACTACCTCCTCTGTCAGCTTGTTCCATACACCCACCACCCTTTGTGTGAAAATGTTACTCCTCAGATTCCTATTAAATATTTTCCCCGTCACCTTAAACCTATGTCCTCTGGTCCTCGATTCACTCACTCTGGGCAAGAGACTCTGTGCGTCTACTCGATCTATACCTCTAATGATTTTATAAACCTCTATAAGATCACCCCTCATCCTCCTGCGCTCCAGGGAATAGAGTCCCCAGCCTGCTCAACCTCTCCCTATATCTCACACCCTCTAGTCCTGGCAACATCCTTATAAATCTTCTCTGTACCTTTGTGGAAGTGGTGGCGCTGCCCAAGCGGCTGCGGCTCGCCTGCAGTCTGTCTGTCTTTTTCTTTTTTTTGAGTTTGAGTTTTCATTTGAGTTTTCTTTCCGTTACAAAAAGCAGAACTAACAAGTTAACTTTGAAAGCTGAGGTGCGAGTTTGACAAGCATAAATCTGAGCTCGTTATTCCGAAAATAGGAGTGCCTAAATTTAACTTTGCTATTAGACAAGTATACTATGAGACAATGTCTATTGTCACCATTCCTGTTCCTCCTGGCAATTGACTGGATCATGAAGGAAACACCTGAAGGGAAAAGAGTTTAGAAGGAAGAGGGGGAATCTTATAGAAACATATAAAATTATAAAAGGACTGGACAAGCTAGATGCAGGAAAAAATGTTCCCAATGTTGGGCGAGTCCAGGGGCCACAGTCTTAGAATAAAGGGGAGGCCACTTAAGACTGAGGTGAAAAAAAACTTTTTCACCCAGAGAGTTGTGAATTTGTGGAATTCCCTGCCACAGAGGGCAGTGGAGGCCAAATCACTGGATGGATTTAAGAGAGAGTTAGATAGAGCTCTAGGGGCCAGTGGAATCAAGGGATAAGGGGAGAAGGCAGGCACGGGTTATTGATTGGGGACGATCAGCCATGACCACAATTAATGGCGGTGCTGGCTCGAAGGGCCGAATGGCCTCCTCCTGCACCTATTTTCAATGTTTCTATGAAATGGAATTCAGTGGACAATGTGGGAGCAGCTAGATCTTGACTTTGCAGACGACATAGCTCTCTCCTTTCACACACACAAATACAAATGCAGGAGAAGGCGGACAGACTCGCACAAGCTGCAACTAAACTTGGTCTTTCACCCAATACAGCAAAGAAACAGGTGATGAGGATCCACTCCAAAACCAGCAACCCTATCCTTATGCACAGCACTGCTCTAGAGGACGAAGAAACATTTACATACCCAGGCAGTGTTGTGGACACCGGAGGGGCATTGGCAGTGATAAGAAG
>JAXLNO010001484.1:0-26211 GCA_038087875.1 Malacoraja senta
GTCGATGTGGAAATCCTAATTTTCATGTTTTCCTCCAAATTTAATTATATATGAAAACAGCCATACCTTTTTTTTTGTTGGATCTGGGGCAATACCTTGTTTCTGTGATCTCTCCTGATTATCTTACCCTAATATAAAGTTTGAGGGTGCTTTGCTAGGGCGATTTGGGTCTACTCTGCATTTTGGAATAATAACCTCTTGGACTCCTTAAACTCATTTACTTAACCATTTTTCTTTTTAAAAAAAAGTTCAATCAACAATTATATTTTCAAAATCTAACATAAATTCTCTGAAATGTAGGTATTAAAATGACCTGATGAACTCTTAATTTTGTTTTGCCTTGTAATTTTCCTTTCGCTTAACAATAGGAGACATAAGAAATACATTGGCACTGTTTTGTTTGTTTTATTGCAGAAATATGCTATAATGAGCTCATGAAGCAGAAGCATCATAAAATTGCCAAATTCTTGCAACCTTGTGAAGCTTCTGCATTTTTCTACATCATTAAAGACCATATGATGCAACTTATGTGGATGATTACTTTTGCTATCGAAAAACAAACTTCTCATTTGATGCAAAAAAACAAGCATTCTAGGGTTAAATATTTTAAAAGCTAAATATGAATTGCAAAGAATAAGAATATTCTACCATTAAATATACTTGGCAAAACCTGTAATTTCAGTTATCGTTTGTGTTACTCTCCCTCTTTGTTCATTCTACAAATTGGAATCGAATTGTCTAGCAATTTCTCCTCTAGTCATCTTCCACCACCTCCTGCCCCTCCCTTTAGTTCACTTTTTTTCAGGTTACACAGTAATTTGCTGGTGAACCCAGTAAGTTTAAAAGGAAATGGAAGATGCAGAATTTCAGCTTGTATGTTTCAGACCAGCATTCCCGACTCTAGCTGCATACCCCAATGAGTGAGCCAGATGATGAACCATCATGATTTCCCCACAACCAGATGCTGGATTGTCAGAGTTTTGCTGTATTTGTACACCTCAACAGTAAATATACACAGAGGGCGGCCATTTGGACCAACTTCCACATCTCCTCCTTGCCGAAGGCATGTCAATTAAATACAGTGGCACCCAAACCCACACAACCGCTCTGGACCTAACAAATATGTTGCTATATTCTTGGAAACAAAATACAATTTATTAAAATAAGAATATTTGTTGGACGTGACTCTTTACTTGAGCTAAATAATGTTTTTGAACCAATAGATGTCTGTGAGTTTTCATTAACTGTAGTTTTCTTTTCCCAGTTGTTCCCATATTTAACCTACATAGTCCAAAAGATGACCTTAAAAATAAACTAATGGAAGTAGTAGGTTGATTGAGATAGCCCCAGATCCAGCAAAAAACAAGTGTGGTTGATTTTAATATAATTAAATTGGGAGTAAAACATGAAAACTAGCATGAAATGGAAAAAAAAAAAAAAACGTTGATCACGTAGCATTAGTGAATTTATGTCCCTTCAAAATGGGAATAAAGAAATGGGTGAGAAATTAAATAGATTTTCTATCAGCCCTTGCACCAGAAAACATTACCTGTTGTGCAACAAACTTTCATAATCCTCCCTTGAAATAACTCTGCAATCCTATTGGTTAACCACCTGTTTTTGTACTTCAAAAGACCATGAAAAGAACACTGTTTTATAATAACGAGGTTTCCCAAAGTGCTTTACTGCACTGGTAAAATTTATTTATTGCTATCATACAAGAAGATAGCCAAACTGCATTGCAAGGTCTGGCACAATAAAGTGATGTATAAAGCGAAGTTCAATAAATGTTAGCTAGAAATTCCCAGCCATCCTTCAATGCCACGGGGTCTTTCATTATAAAGAGTTCTATTGGTGAGTTTTGGGACTGTACTGAAGAGACTGCTTGGAAGGTGAGTTTTAAACTTTTACGCGGCAAGGTAGAAATGCAACCATTGAGCAAGGCTACATTTTGTGGATTGGAGCACGTAAATATGTACTAAAAATATTTACATTCTGTTTGGTAATTACTGCAGCACACTCGTAGAAGAAGTATAATACACATTCTTTTCAACTATTCTATTTTGATACTTTTTGGATATGTGCTACTTTCTTGTCTGCCATTTCATATCGCAGTCAACTGAATATGGTTATGTTTATTTAATGGCGGTTGGACACAGAAAATTAAGTTTGACACGTTTTAGTTGAATTTTGTAAATACTCTTTCTAACTTGGTAGATAAATTACATAGACAATTTTCAAAATAATGTCAAAATCTATTTTTATCCAAGGCTGTACTGGGTTCTGTTAATCTTGTTAAATATGTAACTAATGAAAAGTGAATAAGGAAAATGAATGCAAGTAGAATGTCCTAAGTCTCTGGCAGCAGGGAAGGAAAGGATCACTATTTCAGTAAAGTTACAATATATTAAAGTAGAATTGCATCACCACCTCATCAATTGTTTACGCATTTGTATAATAATCTTCCACGGTAAGTCATGTAAAGTTTTTCACTGCAGGCATTTTTTTTAAAGATAATTATACTTTTTTTATGTTAGGCTCTTCCAAACGAGTTGGCACTAGCAAAAATATTTCTCAATTCAAGCCAAATGTAACCAGAATACTTGAGTGTTAGTGTATACTGTTAAGTAAAAAGTTTAATTTTCATTTCTAGAAGCAGAATTAGGCCATTCAGCCCATCAAGTCTATTCTACCATTCAATCACGGCTGATTTATCTTTCCCTCTCAACCCCATTCTCCCGCTAACTCCTGACATGCATTTTTACTTTTAAAAAGAGCCATCACCTTATTATGAAGGGACATACTCTTAATGTGATGTAAGAATATTTTAATAAACTATTACTTGGCAAGATATGATGATAGTCATTCTACTTGTAAGTCAGGGATCTGTACAAATGATCTGGAGATATGAGCAAATTCTACATAGCACGTGGGGAATTTAATTTGTTAATTAAGTTAGGACTACTAAACTTCTATGAAGATTGTTATACTAGTATCTTTGGTGAAAACTACCTGCCATGACTTTTTCTGGCCATTTGTGACTCCTGATCAACAGCAGTGTATTTTGTTTTAATTGTCCTCTGAAATGGTTTAGTTGGTCATTTAATGCAAGGGCCATTAGTTATCAACAATAATTGGTCACCTCATCAGTGAATGAAAAATGAAGACATTTTTACAAAATATAGTAGAATGGCTGTATGTAATAAAGGAGATATTGTTTCAAATATGCCGGTCATGAAACTTGCAACTTGTCAGGGTTTAATACCTCTGAGTAAACCTGAGTAGAAGTGAGAGTGAATGACTGACACTAAAACAGCCTTTCACCATGCAGCATCGAAAAACCTTAATAAAATAAAAATCAAGTCAAAGTTTCACTCTAGAGTCATGTCTACTCTGAAAATAGATGGCTGTGATTGTTGGACGTTAATCTTGGGGCATTGCTGAATGGATATCCTGGCAGATTCCTCAGCCCAGCCATCTTCAACTGCTCCATAAATTAATTACATGTCACAAGAGGGTTTGTTTGTTACTACTTAAGAGATTTGGGAGCTGCAACAAAAAAGTGACCAAAGTGCAGATATTTGAAAGATATGCAAACATTTACAGAATTGCTACATAATCTTCCAAATTGTTTCACACTCAATCATAATTGATTCTACAATCAGACTGCATGTTCTACAGATGCACTATAGTAAGCTGACAGGATGTATCTCAGTCTGGAATGGCAAAAGCCATGATCTTGACCACTTGAACCTGCAGAGAGTGGTGAACACGGAGCAGTCCATCACAGACTCGTCACTTCCTTTCATCCAGTCCATCTTCATGGTGATGGAAGTATCATAAAGGATGTGTATCACCCTGTTCATACTCTTTCCTCACTTCTGGGAGAAGATGCAGGAGCTTGAAGGCCTGGATGTTTGGACTTAAGAATAGCTTCACCCCCACTGCCTTTTCCTGGAGGTGCTGCCAAGTACTCTTAACATTGCATTATTCAGTAATTTAGTTATTGCATGTTAATATTCAAATTGCATACAATCTTGCACCATTCTGCTGTTTTGCATTCATCGTTGTATTTCTTGTTGCATCTATCATTACCATTTGTACTGTTTACTCTGAGTATGCATGCTTGAGTATGAATTCTTCAGAATGGAGCTTCACATTGAACAAGGAATTGGTGTATATGACAAAAAACTAACCCGAATCTTTTAAAATCTGTATCTTTCATTGTTATTTATACATCTCTACATTGTACTTATTTGTATTTTGGCAAAACTTTTTTGATGTAAGCTTTCTGTTGATCTCAACTATATTTGAAAAAATTTCCAGCAGTCACAATAAAAATTCTGATCAACTACTTTTGTGTTCCTCACTTAGTAACGAGAAAATATACTGATTTGGATTTTTCTTTGAAATCCTGTTTATGGTTGGATTTATCATTAGCCAAAGCATTCATGGCCTAAGCCTAGGAATCTCTGACAGCTGATCCTGCCTACAAGAGGTCACAACAGTGTTCCGTTCCTGAGAACTCTTCATGTTTTCAACTTATTGTAAGTTGGAGATGAACAAGAACATGTGGGAGAGGATCACAAAGAGCCGTGAGGAGAGTAGGCAGGTGCAGGGAGAGTGGCCGCCAGCTGTCTCACTGACTCGGTGAGTGAGCAGGTGAGGCTATTCAGTGCTCCCAGCTCGGCTCAGTTGCAGCTTGGGGGAGTGTAAGGGATAGGGAGAGGAGTGTGAAAATACCTCCTCCACCCACCAGGAGATGCCTACAGCCATGCAACGACTGCCAAATTCATCCCCATCCACCCCTCCAGTCCCCTAAACGTTCATTTTTGATGATGCATTATTTATTCAATAAAACAATGCTGCTTTGCTTGCAGTGGAAGGATCTATGGGTGGATGGGCATGTATACAAATTTCATTTCCGAATACAAAATGTTACTTTTCCTTTCACTGCAATCTTGCATTAAATCTTATTTTGTGATAACTAAAATGACTTGATAACTAAAATTTCTTAAGTGATATTTGTAAGGCTTTTGATATAGTAACTGATGATTTACATCTATAAATATATAAAACTAAAAGTTGCAGCTTCACAAAAGCCAAGCTACAACTGAGTTTTTTTTTTGCAGAGTTCAAACAAGAGATCCAACAACAATACTCTTCCTACAACACAGTTAGCAAAGATAAAGCTTCCTGGTTCTACAGTAGTGAAGAAAGAAAAGCGACAGAGTTCTTCTTGGTTCAATATCAGTAACAACAGGGAACTACAAAAATTACCATCCTTGAAAGGTAATGTTTGTTCACTTTTATGGATCTAACTAAGGCAATTTTGATCAATCCACTTTGATGTAGTTAATGGAAAATCAAAAGAAATCTGTTGCTATGCAAAGCTTAAAATACAATGGTACTTTATTGACATATGTAACGAGGTACAGTGAAATTTGTGGTCATTGTGCCATGAGGCACAAGATGGTGGCGTAGGCAAGTGTTGAAACACATGTGGCTGTGGTAGTCGGTGCAGGTCAGAACCTGGTTGTAGAGCCAGGAGCAACAGGAATCACCGAGGGTGAGCAGTTTCACAGAACTCCTGTACGAGAGAGGAGGAGAACTTTTTCAAAGTAGACATAACTTGAGGACATTTTGCAGTGGGGCAGAAAATATAGAAACAAAGAACTGCACATGCTGGTTTGCAAAGAAAGGCACAAAATGCTGGAGTAACTCAGCAGGCCAGACAGCATCCGTAGAGAACATGGATAGGTGACGTTTTGGGTCAGGACCCTTCTTCAGACCGATTGCAGGGGTGGGGGAAAAGCAAGCTGGAAGAGAAAGCTAGATGGAAGAAGGTAAGGTTCTATGATTAGTCACCTAAAATTGGACTATTCAAGGTTCATACAGTTGGGTTGGAAACTACGCAAGCTGAATATGAGATGGTGTTCCTTCAGTTTGCGCATGGCCCACTCTGGAAATGGAGGAGGCCCAAGGAAGAAAGGTCAGTTGGGAATGGGAAGCGGAGTTTAAATGGTCAGCAGCCAGGAGATCTGGTAGGCTTTGATAGACTGAGCGCGTTCAGCGAAATGGTCGCTGAGTCTATGGTTGGCCTCGCCGATGTAAAGGAGGCCGCACCAGGAACACCGGATGCGCTATATGAGGTTAGAGGACGTGCACGCGAACCTTTGTCTCATCTGGAAGGACTGTTGGGATGCCTGGATGGAGGTGAGGGAGGAGATACAAGGACAAATTATATCTCCTGTGGTTGCAGGGGAAAGTACCTAGGGAGGGGGTAGTTTGAGTGGGGAGATGAGTGAATCAAGGAGTTGGGGAGGGAGAGATCTCTGCGGAAGGCACAAAGGAGTGGGGATGGGAATATGTGATTGGTGGTGTGATCACTTTGGAGGTGGCGGAAATGTTGGAGAATGATGTGTTGGATGCGGAGGCTGTTGGGGTGAAAGGTAAGGTCCAGGGGAAGACTATACTTGTTCGGTCTGGGGAGAGGCGGAGTGAGAGGACAACTACAGGACAAGGAGACGTGTGTAAGGGATCTACGTATGACAGCAGGAGGAAATACATTCTCATATGTTCTACAATGTAAAGATCATCCTCAGAGCAACATGGTGGAGATGGAGATATTGAGAGTAGGGGATAGCGTTTTTGCAAGTGGCAGGGTGGAAGGAGGTGTAATCCAAACAACTGTGGAAGTTGGTGGGTTTGTAAGTTGGTGGGTAAGTTGATAATCTCCCCTGTGAAGGAGACAGAGATCAAGAAATGGGAGAGAGGTGTTAGAGGTTCCAAATGAATTTGAGGTCAGGGTGGAAGTTAGTGGTAAAATTAATTAAATCAGTGAGTTCTGCACTGCACAGGAAACAGCCTTGATGTAGTTGTTGGTTTAATGGAGGAAAAAGTTTGGGGTTGGTGCGAGTGTACGTTTGGAACAAGGACTGCTCAATGTAACCAACAAAAAGGCATGCATAGCTGGGACCCATGCGAGTGCCCATGGATACACCGTTGACTTGAAGAAAGTGAGAGGAGTCAGGAGAGAAGTTATTGATGGTGAAGACACGTTCCTCCAGGCGAAGGAGAGTGTTAGTAGAGGAAAATAGATGATGTCTCTGTTCAAGGAAGAACCGGAGGGCCTTGAGACCTTCCTGGTGGAGGATGGAGTTGTAAAGGGACAGGACATCCATGGTTAAGATGAAACAATGGGGCAGTGGAAATTGAAATTTATTGAGGGGTTGAAGGGTGTGTGAGGTGTTTCAGATGTGGATGGAAAGAGACCAGACCAGAGGATCGATGTATTTGGAGATTACTTCAGTGCAACAGGAGCAGGTGGAAACGATGGGTCTTGCAGGGTAGTCCTGTTTATTGACTTTTGGAAAGATGTAGAAGTGGGGAGTGCGGGGCTGGGAAACAATAAGGTTGGAAGTTGCGGAGGGGAGATCGCCAGAGGTGATAATCGGTAACAGTCTGGGAGGTGATGGCCTGGTGTTCATCTGTGGGGTCATGGTCAAGGGGTAGGTATGAGGAGGTGTTTGAGAACTGGCGCCTGGCCACAGCACAATGAAGGCACCCTGACAGAGTACAACGCCACCTCCCTTGTCGGCAGGTTTAATAACAATGCTGGGACTCTTGCTGAGAGAGCACAGGGCTGTGTGTTCAGAGGGGGCGAGATTGCAGTGGGTAAGGGGAGTGGGGAAGTCAAGATGATGATGTTGCATGGGCAATTGGAAATAAGGTTATTTATAGAGGATAGAAGGCCAATAGGCGTCCATGAAAAGGAGGAATGTTAGAGTTGTTAGAAGGTGAAGAATCCTTACTAGAGAAAAAGATCTGGTGGAGGCAACAAAAGAAGAGCTCCACACCATGGCAGGCTCAGAACTCCAATCCTATCTTGACAACAGAACACAACAGTCCACCTCCTGCACTAACGTAAATCACTTTTTTCTAAAATTATGTTTTTTCTTTAATGCCTTGTTTTTTGCAGTCTAAAAATTCTTGTGTCAAGCGATGTGTGTTGGCCTGAGTCTGATGCTGCTGCATGCAAGATTTTTCATTGTATCTGTACTTCATTTTACTTGTGCATATGACACTCCCCCTTTTTGTGATGTGACTTGGGTTGCTGGGAACGTCACAGAACATTTCTAAAAATCTGAGGTTTCATCCTAATGAAACCTGAGTGCAGTTCTCACTGATGCTTGGTTTAGATTTGACCAGGACCACACAAGCTCAATACTTTGTTCAAACATGGACCGAAGAACTGAATTCTAAAGATGATGCAAGAGTGATTGCCTTTGACATCAAGGCTTCATTTGACCAAGTATGGTGATGAATAGAGCCAGGATGCTTAGGCGCTAAAAAACTCTGAAATAGGCAGGCAAAAAGGCATAATAAAATTACAAAAAAGGTACGAAGAATGCATTTATTGACGGAAAAAGGCATTAACAGGCATGTATTTCCACCACCAAAATACAGTTAAAAATTATAATATAAAGGGATTCTACATTAAAAGACCATAGTTGCCTGGTTGCACATAATTACTAGCATTTTTTTTCAAATTATCTGGTGTTAAACCATGCCGTCTGTCAGAGAATATGCTTCAGTTGTGCAAAACTTCTTTCTACATCAGCTGAGGTCACTGGTGCATACCCGAAACAAGCTACCGACTCTATATTCATGTCGATATATTGTGCTTTACAACTACCTTTGAGAACTTCTATGTTTTGTATTTCTTCAAGATCTTTGTTAGCTAAAATCACTCTCTCACATTTTCCTTGTTTGTCTTTACCTACATCGCCAGGAATTTTACGGATATCACCAGTTACTTTGTTGAAAACCTGCAAGTTATTCACTAATGTTTCGCCATGTTTCTCAAGGGAAGTGATAGCTTGTGGGAAGTTTGCAAAATTGGAAGCAATAAACACAAGGTGGAGGGACTTTTTTTCCATGATTTCACTGATGATCCTGACTGCAGCAGATTCTTCTTCTTCAAAACAGTTGACGATGTATTTTATCTTTTCAAAATTTGCAGCATAGTAGAGTACAGCAGCGAGCCATGTACCCCACCTAGTGAAAATGGGCTGAGGACGTAGCGGAATCTCGGGTGCCATTTCCTTGAACAACTGCACACGTGTCGGTGCTTTGAGGAAGATTTTCTTGACATTGGAAACTAGGTGATCGACATTTGGAAACAAGCTACGTATGTGCTTGACAATTCTATGAAGTCCTTGAGCTAAGCATGTCAAATGCACCATTTTGTGGAATAAAACTATAAGAGCACGAGCAGCTTTTTTCATGTACGGAGCTGCATTAGTCACAAACAGAAGAACATTCTCGTGTTTTATACCTTCTGGCCAAAGTACAGCAGTTGCAATGGTTGAGCTGTTTGACTTCTCCAATACTTCCGATGTCAACAAATACTCCTTTGATGGTTGACCTGCCTCCAGTGTACCGATGGGGTGGGAGATTGCAACCTTCACGTGGTCCGCCCTGTTTCGACAAATGCAATCAACCCGGCGTGCACAATCAAATAAGATCAAATAGTCCGACAACTTTAGGCTGTGCACGCCATACGCAAGAAGAAGAAGAAGTGTACCGATGACCACATTGGCAACATATCTCCCCACAGCATCGGTTGTCTCGTCTATTGAGATCCATATTTTGTTGCATGCAACTTCATCTCTAATTTTCTGCACAACAATGTTGAAGTTGTTGTCAACATAATTTTTCCGTAATGATGACTCGCTCGGTATATGTTCCTCTGTCTATTTCTTTAAAAAAAACTCAGAGAGTTTTGTTTTCCAATTTCCACAGTGGAATTCTAGCATCAATGAATGCCTTGCACAGATCACTCGTAAACTCAGATTTGCGACTGGAGCCAGCAGTAAATGTAGTGAGGAGACAAGCTTGGGTATTTCTTTCAACATTGACTTCTCTAACTTTAGATAGCCCTTGTCTTCTCCCTCCTCCCCCTCACCCTTCCCACCTCTCCTTCTAGTCCTACTCAGTACCGGCTCTCCACAGGGCTGCGTGCTGAGCCCCCTGCTTTACACCATCTACACATATGACTGCACCCCCGCCCACCACAGTAACACCATTGTCAAATTCGCGGATGACACCACGGTGGAGGGGCTCATCTCTGGGGGGGATGAGTACGCCTACAGGGATGAGGTGGAGCAGCTGACAGGGTGGTGTGGAGAGAATAACCTGCTCCTCAACACCTCAAAGACCAAGGAGCTCATAATAGATTACAGGAAGAAGAAAACGGACATTACACCACTAATCATCAGAGGGGACTGTGTGGAGAGGGTGGCGGATTTCCGCTTCCTGGGAATCCACATTGAGGAGGACCTGACATGGGGCGTGAACACCTCTGCGCTGCTGAAAAAGGTCCAGCAGAGACTGTACTTCCTGAGGGTGCTCAGGAAGAACAACATCACCCAGAGACTGCTGCTATCATTTTATCGGTGCTCAATAGAGAGCATCTTAACATACTGTGTATGCGTGTGGTACACAAGCTGCACAGCGGCTAAGAGGAAAGCGCTCCAGAGGGCTATTGACAACGCCCAGAAGATCATCGGCTGCCCTCTTATCACCTTGGAGGACTTACACAGTTCCCACTGTCTCAAAAAATCCCAGAACATCATAAAGGACATTTTCCACCCCGGACACTCCCTGTTTGAACTGTTGCCGTCAGGCAGACGGTACAGATCAATGAGGACAAGTACAAACAGACTCAAAAACAGTTTTTATCCCACAGCAATAACTACACTTAATGTAGCCACCAAATGAGCGCAGGTGCGCTACATACTAAAGGGATTGTGAAATCGACAGAAGAATGTATGGTTGTGTGTTTATGCTTGTTTTTTTTCATGTTATTTATTTTAGTTGTTTATTTTAGAATGGTGCACTGACTGGTTGGCATTTTTAATTTCGTTGTACATGTTTTACATGTTATAATGACAATAAAGTAGTCATTCATTCATTCTACTGTCCGCCTCTTCCTTTCTTTTTCCCGTTTCCCCCCCCCCACACATCAGTCTGATGAAGAGTCTTGACCTGAAACGTCGCCTATTCCTTCTCTCTATAGATGCTGCTTCACCCGCTGAGTTTCTCCAGCATTTTTGTGTACCTTTGAATTTTCCAGCATCTGCAGTTCTTTCTTAAATAGATCTTGGAGAAGGCTGAAGGCAGCACGAACGAATGAACGACCGACGGTGGTGCCCCCGGTTTTGCCCTGGTGGTGGAAATTTTCTTGTAAGTTATACTATGTTAACACGTTAGTAATAACATTTAATATTAACGTATTAACATAGAAAACATCATTGCAATCACGGTACAATTAGAGAAAATAGCACAACCTTTTAGCAAAACGGCCAAAAAAAGGCTGATTTAGGCACTCGATCGTGAAAAATGCATCAAAGGTATGAAAAGGCACATGGCATTTATGGCAAAATCCTGGCTCTAGTGATGAAGCATCAAAGGGAAATCTCCTCAATCACTTCTGTCATTATCTCTCACAAAGGAACATGATTAAAGTAAGTAATCGATCAGCCCAGCCACGGAGCATCACTGCATCAGAGCAGTGTCCTCGGCCCAACCAGCTTAAGCTGCTTCGTTCAGACCCTTCCATCATAAGGCCAGAAGTGGGAATATTTGCTGATGGTTACACAATATTCAATTCTATTCACATCTCCGTAGCAAATGAGGAAGTGCATGCAGCAAAACACCTGGGCATGGAAAGATAAGTGGCAAGTAACATTTACACCACATAATGTTATCTCCAACATGAGAGAAATCCAGCCACAGCTTGATATAATAATACTCACACAACCATACCTTAGAAGCAAGGTGCCAGATTCCTCCTCCATAATCCTTGGGTACAATTAGTCCCACCAGCTGGATGGACATAGGTGGTTGTATTGATAGGCAGGCAGTGGTGAGTAGCCCTTGCAATCCCCAGCATTCACCACCCTCTTAGATGGGATACTAAGTAACAATCTCCAACATGAGATGGCACTTCAATGATGTTCATGGCATTATCATCACTGAGTCCCTCCTGGGAGTTATTATTGACCAAAACATTCAATTGTACTATTCTTAAATATTGTGTCTACATGAGCAGATCTAAATCACTATCCTAACTTTGAAATATTTTCTGTTCTTTTGGCCTCTCTGTGCGTAAATTCTGGAATGTTCTACCCATTAGCACTCTGGGGAAAATATAGAACTTGTGTGTGTTCTTACTGCACCGACATGGGGTGCTCAATATCAGCCTGAACGCCACGTTTCCACTTTGAGCAGCCATGGTCCAGGTATTCCAAAGGGACATGGGGACATTTTTGTATGGCAGACAATGTTTTTGGTTTTCTTGCAATTGGAGCCACACAATTATTGTATATTCAACAGCAGCAAATATATGGGTTTATGCAACACCCAAAGCCTTTCCACCATCTTCCAGGCATAATTCAGAAGCATTATGGAAAACTTGCCTGGATGGGTAATATTGTCCAAGGTACGGTAGCCATTTGGACTGACACCCATTCCACTACCCTAAGCATTAATCCATACCACCACGTGAATGAAGTGTGTACCTTCTATAAAGTACACACTTCATTCACGTATAAAGTATAAAGTGAGAGTAAGAATGGAGCGAGGTGGAGGATAAATGCGTGGCTGATGGACTGGTGCAGTGGGCAGGGATTAAAGTTTCTGGATCATTGGGACCTCTTTTGGGGAAGGTGTGACCTGTACAAAAAGGACGGATTGCACTTGAACCCGAGGGGGACCAATATCCTGGCGGGGAGATTTGCAAAGGCTACAGGGGAGACTTTAAACTAGAACGGTTGTGGGGAGGGACTCAAATAGAGGAAGTTTGTAGACAGTGTGTGAGGCAGGAGGCAGAGAAGGGAACAGGTAGGGGGGAAAGAAGAAAAAAAATAATAAACAGAGAATAAGAGGTGGTGGGTTTCTTAAACGTGTGAGCAGAGAGACATAGGTGTGTAAAATGAGGGTAGAAGCAATAGGTAACAAGGTGAAAAGTAAACGTAGCAGGCAGACAAATCCTGGGCAAAAATCAAAAAGGGCCACTTTTCAACATAATTATATAAGGGGTAAGAGCGTTGTAAAAACAAGCCTGAAGGCTTTGTGTCTCAATGCAAGGAGCATTCGTAATAAGGTGGATGAGTTGAATGTGCAGATAGCTATTAATGATTATGATATAGTTGGGATCACGGAGACATGGCTCCAGGGTGACCAAGGCTGGGAGCTGAACATCCAGGGATATTCAATATTCAGGAGGGATAGACAGAAAGGAAAAGGAGGTGGGGTAGCGTTGCTGGTTAGAGAGGAGATTAACGCAATGGAAAGGAAGGATATTAGCTTGGAGGATGTGGAATCAATATGGGTAGAGCTACGAAACACTAAGGGGCAGAAAACGCTAGTGGGTGTTGTGTACAGGCCACCTAACAGTAGTAGTGGAGTTGGGGATGGCATCAAACAGGAAATTAGAAATGCGTGCAACAAAAGTAAAACAGTTATAATGGGTGACTTCAATCTACATATAGATTGGGTGAATCAAATTGGCAGGGGTGCTGAGGAAGAGGATTTCTTGGAATGTATGCGGGATAGTTTTCTAAACCAACATGTAGAGGAACCAACGAGAGAGCAGGCTATTCTAGACTGGGTATTGAGTAATGAGGAAGGGTTAGTTAGCAGTCTTGTTGTGAGTGGCCCCTTGGGCAAGAGTGACCATAATATGGTTGAGTTCTTCATTAGGATAGAGAGTGACATTGTTAATTCAGGAACAAGGGTTCTGAACTTAAAGAAAGGTAACTTTGAGGGTATGAAACGTGAATTGGCCAAGATTGACTGGCAATTGATTCTTAAAGTGTTGATGGTGGATATGCAATGGAAGGCATTTAAAGACTGCATGGATGAACTACAAAAATTGTTCATCCCAGTTTGGCAAAGAATAAATCAGGGAAGGTAGTGCATCCGTGGATAACAAGGGAAATCAGGGATAGTATCAAAACAAAAGATGAAACGTACAAATTAGCCAGAAAAAGCAGCATACCAGAGGACTGGAAGAAATTCAGATTCCAGCAGAGGAGGACAAAGGGCTTAATTAGGAAAGGGAAAATAGATTATGAAAGAAAACTGGCAGGGAACATAAAAACTGACTGCAAAAGTTTTTATAAATATGTGAAGAGAAAGAGATTAGTTAAAACAAATGTAGGTCCCTTGCAGTCAGAAACAGGTGAATTGATCATGGGGAACAAGGACATTGCAGACCAATTGAATAACTACTTTGGTTCTGTCTTCACTTAGGAAGACATAAATAATCTGCTGGAAATAGCAGGGGACCGCGGGTCAAATGAGATAGAGGAACAGAGTGAAATCCAGGTTAGCCGGGAAGTGGTGTTAGATAAATTGAATGGATTAAAGGCCGATAAATCCCCAGGGCCAGAAAGGCTGCATCCCAGAGTACTTAAGGAAGTAGCCCCAGAAATAGTGGATGCATTAGTGATAATTTTTCAAAACTCCTTAGATTTTGGAGTAGTTCCTGAGGATTGGAAGGTAGCTAATGTAACCCCCTTTTTAAAAAGAGAGGGAGAGAGAAAACGGGGAATTACAGACCAGTTAGTCTAACATCGGTAGTGGGGAAACTGCTAGAGTCAGTTATTAAAGATGGGATAGCAGCACATCTGGAAAGTTGTGAAATCATTGGACAAAGTCAGCATGGATTTACAAAAGGTAAATCATGTCTGACGAATCTTATAGAATTTTTCGAGGATGTAACTAGTAGAGTGGATAAGGGAGAACCAGTGGATGTGTTATATCTGGACTTTCAGAAGGCTTTCGACAAGGTCCCACATAAGAGATTAGTATACAAACTTAAAGCACACGGTATTGGGGGTTCAGTATTGATGTGGATAGAGAACTGGCTGGCAAACAGGAAGCAAAGAGTAGGAGTAAACGGGTCCTTTTCAGAATGGCAGGCAGTGACTAGTGGGGTACCGCAAGGCTCAGTGCTGGGACCCCAGCTATTTACAATATATATTAATGATTTGGACGAGGGAATTGAATGCAACATCTCCAAGTTTGCGGATGACACGAAGCTGGGGGGCAGTGTTAGCTGTGAGGAGGCTGCAAGGTGACTTGGATAGGCTGGGTGAGTGGGCAAATGCATGGCAGATGCAGTATAATGTGGATAAATGTGAGGTTATCCACTTTGGTGGCAAAAACAGGAAAGTAGACTATTATCTAAATGGTGGCCGATTAGGAAAAGGGGAGATGCAACGAGACCGGGGTGTCATGGTACACCAGTCATTGAAAGTAGGCATGCAGGTGCAGCAGGCAGTGAAGAAAGCGAATGGTATGTTAGCATTCATAGCAAAAGGATTTGAGTATAGGAGCAGGGAGGTTCTACTGCAGTTGTACAGGGTCTTGGTGAGCACACCTGGAGTATTGCGTACAGTTTTGGTCTCCAAATCTGAGGAAAGACATTCTTGCCATAGGGGGAGTACAGAGAAGGTTCACCAGATTGATTCCTGGGATGTCAGGACTTTCATATGAAGAAAGACTGGATAGACTCGGCTTGTACTCGCTAGAATTTAGAAGTTTGAGGGGGGATCTTATAGAAACTTACAAAATTCTTAAGGGGTTGGACAGGCTAGATGCAGGAAGATTGTTCCCGATGTTGGGGAAGTCCAGGACAAGGGGTCACAGTTTAAGGATTAAGGGGAAATCCTTTAGGACCGAGATGAGAAAAACATTTTTCACACAGAGTGGTGAATCTCTAGAACTCTCTGCCACAGAAGGTAGTTGAGGCCAGTTCATTGGCTATATTTAAGAGGGAGTTAGATGTGGCCCTTGTGGCTAAAGGGATCAGGGGGTATGGAGAGAAGGCAGGTACAGGATACTGAGTTGGATGATCAGCCATGATCATATTGAATGGCAGTGAAGGGCCGAATGGCCTACTCCTGCACCTATTTTCTATGTTTCTATACTGCTGTTCAAGGTTCTGGGCAATGTTCAATGACTCGGCTACGGACCTGAACGAATACGCCACAGTCGTTACAGACTTCATTAAGAAGTGTGTGGAGGACTGCATCCCCACCAAAACCTTCCGAGCGTTTCCCAATCAGAAACCTTGGATGAACTTTGAGATCCGCACTCTTCTGAAGTCCAGACACCGGGCATTCATGTCTGATGATACAGTGGCCTACAAGGAGTCCAGATACGACCTTGGTAAGGCCATCAAAAAGGCCAAAAGGGACTTCTGCTCCAAACTGGAGGAAGAGACTGATATTCGGCGGCTGTGGCAGGGCCTGAATGCAATCACCTCTTACAAGGCGAAATCAGGAGGCAGCTCGAATGTCGGCGAAACATCACTCCCTGATGAGCTCAATGCGTTTTACGGACGCTTTGATAGGGAGAACACCGATGTGCCTTGCCGAGCCCCCATTTGCTGTGATGGTATTTCAGTCTCAGTCACAGAGGCCGACGTCAGGAAATCCTTCAGAGGGGTGAACCCTCGAAAAGCGCCTGGACCTGATGGTATACCTGGTCGCGTTCTAAAAACCTGTGCGGACCAACTGGCTGGAGTTTTTACGGACATTTTCAACCTCTCACTTCTGAGGTCTGAGGTCCCCACCTGCTTCAAAAGGGCATCAATTATACCAGTGCCCAAGAAGAGTAAGGTGACGTGCCTCAATGACTATCGACCTGTGGCACTAACGCCTGTGGTGATGAAGTGCTTTGAGAGGTTGATCATGACGCAGATCAACTCCTACCTCGACAAAAACCTGGACCCACTGCAGTTCGCTTACCGCCACAACAGATCAACGGTGGATGCGATCTCGCTGGCCCTCCACTCCGCTCTGGACCACTTGGACAACAAAAACTCATATGTCAGGCTGTTATTCATCGATTACAGCTCGGCATTTAACACAATCATCCGCTCCAAGCTGGTTACCAAACTCGCAGAACTGGGTCTCTGCGCATCCCTCTGCAATTGGATCCTCGACTTCCTCACACTCAGACCACAGTCTGTTCGTATTGGTGGAAATGTGTCAGACTCTATATCAATTAGCACGGGAGCACCTCAAGGCTGCGTGCTCAGTCCCCTGCTGTACTCACTCTATACTCATGACTGCGTAGCCAGACATAGTGCGAACTCCATCATCAAGTTCGCTGATGACACCACTGTTGTGGGACGTATCACTGATGGGGATGAGTCAGAGTATAGAAGAGAGATCGAGCAACTGTCCATATGGTGCCAGCACAACAACCTGGCCCTCAACACCAGCAAAACCAAGGAACTGATTGTGGACTTTGGAAGGAGTAGGATGGGGACCCACAGTCCCGTTTATATCAACGGGTCGATGGTTGAAAGGGTCAAGAGCTTCAAATTCCTGGGCGTGCACATCTCTGAAGATCTTTCCTGGTCCGAGAACAATGATGCCATTATTAAGAAAGCACATCAGCGCCTCTACTTCCTGAGAAGATTACGGAGAGTCGGTTTGTCAAGGAGGACTCTCTCTAACTTCTACAGGTGCACAGTAGAGAGCATGCGGACCGGTTGCATCGTGGCTTGGTTCGGCAACTTGAGTGCCCTGGAGAGGAAAATACTACAAAAAGTAGTAAACACTGCCCAGTCCATCATCGGCTCTGACCTCCCTTCCATCGATGGGATCTACCACAGTCGCTGCATCAAAAAGGCTGGCAGCATCATCAAGGACCCACACCATCCTGGCCACACACTCATCTCCCTACTACCTTCAGGTAGAAGGTACAGGAGCCTGAAGACTGCAACGACCAGGTTCAGGAACAGCTACTTCCCCACAGCCATTAGGCTATTAAACCTGGCTCGGACATAACACTGAACTTTACTAGCCAATACTGTTATTTGCACTTTATCAGTATATTGACCATTGTGTATATATTTATAGAATGCCTTGTAGTAAATGCCTACTATGTTCTGTTGTGTTCAAGCAAAGCAAGAATTTCATTGTCCTACCAGGGACACATGACAATAAACTCACTTGACTTGACTTGGCTTGACTTGACTGTTGCATGCCGAGGCTATTCTAACGACGCCCAAATATGTAATCTCAATCGCCAAGAAAGGCATAGGAATCGGGCAGATGAGAATGTCATGTCCCCTGGTAAATCACACTATCCTGACCTAGGAAAATATTTTCTTTTCATTGTCCCTGGGTTCAATCTTAAATTCAATGTTACAAACAACATTAAGGGAATACCTTTGCAGTAGGTCATGGTGGTTCAACCAACACCTATTCAAAATGCATTTTGGGATGAGCAATAAATCCTGGCTTTGCCAGATGCTATGAATTGAATAAATTAAAAGTAAATTGAATCTGTACACTGCTGCCACATTTTGAAAGTTGTAAAGACTGCTGACCAAAAGCTTTGCCAAGTTTCGAATTAGAGAGTGATCATGAAGGGAATGCCAAAGAGTAGGTAAATGAAAATACAAAGTGCCAAAGTCTGTCAAAACGTGGCATTTCTGCCCTCTACGTTTAATAATGTAAGCAATGTTATTAATGGGATTTTATGAAGAATTGTATAAAAACATAGAATTATCTGTTTAAAAATATTTGAATTTCCAACCCTAATGCTCAATTTCCAATTTGATCCTGCAACTTTAAGATAAAACAGACAATAACACATTTTTCCATAGTTCTAGAAGAAATAATTACTACTTAATAACATTGTCCATAATATTAGTCCCATTCTTGCTTACGAGAGTAATTCTCCCTTTGTTATTCTTGCACTCATTTGTACACTAAATTATTAGGTATTATATGGTGTAAAAAGAAAAAAAATGGAATTATTTGGCATGTCAGACTGTCTGTGAAAAGAGAAGCCATAAACTGTGATATAGACCTGAAGCGTTAACTTTGGAGTGTTCTAGAAATTTCTGTTTTCGTTTATATTCTTGATTATCAATATTCACGGTATTTTTCATGTGATGTGTCATACGGTGTCTGACCCAAGAAATTAGAACAATTTAATATTTATTATCAGTAATTAAAAACAAGTATTTGTCTGTAATAACCAGTGTTCGGACAACCATATTGGACCCACATCTTAAAATGTATGGAAAACCCTTTTCTTTAATTAAACATTATAATTATTAAACATTTCCCACTGGGAAATTATTTTGAAAATAAATGAGGAAACATTAAGTGCAAAAATGATCACCCAAATGTTGGTTTAATTCGGAATGTTCAGAGTATATTTCATATTGATCATATTGAATGGCGGTGCAGGTTCGAAGGGCCGAATGGCCTACTCTTGCACCTATTTTCTATGTTTCTATGTTTCTCGAAGCAATGTTATTAAAGGGATTTTATGAAGAATTGTATAAAAACATAGAATTATCTGTTTAAAAATATTTGAATTTCCAATTAGATCCTGCGGCTTTAAGATAACACATTTTTCCATAGTTCTAGAAGAAATAATTACTCAAATAGCCCGCTTCTGTGCAAAATGTTAGCAATGCGGCAAGTTTCGAATATCTGACAGACCTGGCAGTTGATAAATCCAAATGGAACTACACTAGCACTTCATATGCGCCGTGTTGCTAATGCAAGGTGTCGAGGTGGTGACATCGACCTGTTTTTTTAAAATTTGAGATGAGATGGGTGGGGGAATCAAGGTTTTAAAAATAAATGAAAACAGCTTTCACAAGTTTGCCAGGCAGGGCTGTACGAAGTTGAATTGAAAGGTCGGGAAGGAGTGGAGCCGAGCAGTAATGTGATCAATGCCCAGGCTGGGGAGAGTGACGGCCAATCAGCACTGCCTTTCTATTTGCAGTTTGCTTGTCATTTTATGTAGTCATTGCTGCCCAATCGGCTCTCGGCTCGTCGCTGACATCACTAACTAGCCTCTTCCCTTCCTTGGGTCGCTTCATTTTCTAAGTGTATTGTGTTAAAATGGAGTCTGGTGTCTAGCCCCAAGAAACAGCTTGTTCTGCTGTTCCAGGCTAGATGTTGACATGTAACAGAGCTGGTAGCAGGATGGTGGTGGACGCAGCTGGGTCAAATGGGCCTTTCCAGCCCACGGGCCTCCAACACTTTCGAGGTGGGTTGAAATGTGTGCAGCAGCAGCGGAGTCCCGCTCTTGCTTATCTGTTCGTGCAAAGCTTTTGTGAGGTGAGATCTGGAAATAATAGAAGTGCTGGCTCGTAGAGGGGGGTTATTAAAGCGTTTGCTCCGCAAGCATATTTAGTTAAAATATACGAATAGATCCCATAAAAGGCTGCATATATGCGTTAAGTAAAACTGCTTCGGTGCATGGAAGTGTGTCATACCTATGTGGGGTTTGAGTTTGCTGCTTCCCACTGCCGCTGCTGCTGTCACGGTCCTGGTCCCATCCCCCAGCACAGCAAGCTGATGTCAAAGGAAGTGAGCTCATCGGCTTGCAAGAGAAATTGAGATTGGGGGCTGGGCATTGGCCTAGACCTCATTTTCTGTCGAAGTTGCTTTGCAATAACTTGGAGCTACTAGTGCATTTTTTGTAATGTAGTTTCGGTTAAATCTACCTCGATTTTCTTTTTTAAATCCTCTTCGCGCCTAGTTTAGCCAATGTCTGGACAATCTGTGTAATAAATTGATTTGCAGCTTGATGGATTTACTGCTTGTTTTTTTAAAAGGGAACTTTTGGAATGTTATGTATGTGCAGGGTGAGACCTTTCTGGGACTTGTAATAATTAACAAATATTTAGACACTACTTTTAGTATTACGTTCCTTGAAAAAATTCAAGCTTCCTAATTTTTATTTCGGTTCTACTGAAAGCACACTCCAAAACTTTTCCACTTGATTTATGCGTACTGTGATATTTGTAAGAGCGATTATGTTCCACATAGGGATGCGATAGTTATGTCAAATTTGGTGCGTGGAAAATGTATTTGTTAAAATCTTTTTCAACGTTGGTTGCCTGTTACATAAGCACAAAATATTCTGCTTGCTGGCTTCTTAAATTTTCGATTTAATTAGCCCAGGTCTTCAACAATTCCCATAACCCAAAGTGAGAGATCAGTACATACAAGTTTAACTGACTGTCCTTCTAAGTTATTGATGTAGAAACTAACAATGCTGGAACCCCCTTTAATATTTTTCAAATTACAGCATTCTATATTTGACAATGCTGACATATTTTGTAGAATGACCTGCATGATGTCAAGCTGAAATTCAGATTAGTATTAAGCAACTGCATGTGTTTTATAGTGGTTAGGCTGATGGGTGAATACGTTTCATTTTCTCATTCTCGGATGCAGACATTTACCAGCTCCACTAAACTAATTGTGCTTAGAAATTGCAGTGATTTTAGTTCAAAGTTGGCACATAGCTTCGGATGCAAGCCTAACATATCTTTGGAGCAGACACAAAATGCTTGGGTCTCTGGAGAAAAGGAATAGGTGACATTTTGGGTCAAGACCCTTCATCAAACTAAGAGTAAGGGAGGGGTACAGATCAACACAAAACCTGCATCGATGATTTGGGAAAGGTGGAGCCCACAATGGACCATTGTTGGCTGGTGACGAGGTGATGAGTGATACCGTGTGGTAACAGGCTCTACGGCCCAACTTGCCCACCCCGGCCAACATATCCCAGCTACACTAGTCCCACCTGCCTGTGTTTGATCCATATCCCTCCAAACATCCTATCCATGTACGTTTCTAACTGTTTCTTACACGTTGGGATAGTCCCAACCTCAACTACCTCCTCTGGCAGCTTGTTCCATACACCCAAATGTGTGAAAAAGTTACCCCTCAGATTCCGATTAAATCTTTTCCCCTTCACCTTGAACCTATGTCCTCTGGTCCTCGATTCACCTACTCTGGGTAAAAGACTCTGCATCTACCCGATCTATTCCTCTCATGATTTTGTATAGATCTATTAGATCACCCATTATCCTCCTGCACTCCATGGAATAGAGACCCAGCCTACTCAACCTCTCCCTATAGCTCAGACCCTCTAGTCCTGGCAATATCCTCGTAAATCTTCTCTGAACCCTTTCAAGCTTGACAATATCTTTCCTATAACATGATGCCCAGAACTGAACACAATACTCTAAATACGCTCACCAACGTCTTATACAACTGTAACATGACCTCCCAATTTCGATACTCGGGATGAAATACAAATGGTGAAATTAGCAATAGGTCTAAGGTGAGGGATGGACCGAGAGAGAGGGAATGCAAGGGTTACTTGAAGTTCGAGTAATCATAAGTTTTCTGCTGGGGTGTAAGCTGCCCAATCGAAATATGAGGTGCTGCTCCTCCAATTTACGTGTGGTCTCACTATGAGGCCCAGGACAGAACGATCAGAATGAGAGGGGGAATTAAAGTGTTTGACAACTGGGGATCACGTAGGGCAAGGCAGACTGAGCGAAGATGTGCAGTGATACGGTCGCCCAATCTGCACTTGGTCGCGCCGAAATATAGGAGTCCATACCTGGAACAGCAGATACAGTAGATGACATGAGATTGGAGGAGGTGCAAGTGAACCACTGCCTCACCTGAAAGGACTGTCATGTTTCCTGTATGGAGTCGAGGGATGAGGTTAGGAACAGGTGTCGCATCTCTTGCGGTTGCACAGGAAAGTACCTGAGGAAGGGGTGGTTTGGGTGGGAAGGGATGAGTTAATCGGAGAGTTGCAGAGGTAATGGTCACTGCGGAAAGGGGTGGAGATGGGAAGATGTGATTGGTGGTGGGATCCCATTGGAGGTGGCGAAAATGTTGGAGGATTATGTGCTGTATGCAATGACTGATGGTGATGAGGATTAGGGGGACTCTGTCCCTTTTGCCACTCGGGGAAGGGGGAGCAAGAGTGGAGCTATGGGCTACCGAGGATTGCTGACATCTCATATCTCCTGGTATGGAACACCTCATCTTGGTGCAGATGCGCCGGAGGAATAGGGAGTAGGGGATAGAGCCTTTGTAAGAGGCAGGGTAGGAAGAAGTGTAGTCTAGATAGCTGTGGGAGTCAGTGATAGTCTATCTCCTGTGATGGAGACCGATCAAGAAAAGGGAGGGAGGTGTTGCAAATGGTCCCAGTGAATTTGTAGATGGAAATTGGTAGTGATGTTAATGAAACCCGTGAGTTCTGCATGGGTACAGGAGGTAGCCCTGATGTCTTTGGAACAAGTGTTTTGGTACTGCATGATGTCCAGCTACGTGCACATTATTTTTCTTCTGTATAGAGTAATTGCATAGATGATTGAGTAATTTGTAATTCCATAACGCTGCATTTGTTTAATGAGGTTAAATATTTGGACTTTTATCAGAAAAATGTACTGAAGTTGCATTATGGCCATTAAAAGGGAGGTGCAATAAAGACAACATCTGGGAAACACTCAGCGGGTTTGTTTCCATATGTTGAGAGAGAAGCAGTTAGCTTCTCAAATTGACCTTTCATCAACATTGCTGAAACACAATGTCATTCATCTGTTCCATAACTTTTGGAAATTAAAATATATTCAAGATTCTGTTCAAAAATTGCCATCATGTTTTAATACATCAGGTCAATTGTTGTAAAGCCCCTGTCCCACTTTCACGACCTAATTGGCTCATACTCGCAGCATGGTCGCCGTGAGGTCGTAGGAGGTCTTCGTAAACTCTTCCTCATGCTCGTGAGTGGTTTCCGCGTATTCGTGGCCTCAAGTAGGTTGTGGCGTTTTTTCCAGCCTGATAAAAAAAATGTCCACGGGTTTAAAAAAAAAGGTTGGCATGGAAAAAATTGATACTTTTTACTCGTAGGTAGGTCGTAGTAGGTTGTGATGGTAGTCGTAGGTCTGTAACTGGCCCGAGAAAAAAATGCAAACATGATATCATTTTATCATGTGATCATTTTTGACTTGTAGCTAGTCGTAGTTGGTCTTAGGTGTGGAAGACTGAGGTCGAGGGGGGTCGTAGGAGGTCATAGACGTAGGAGGTTGTAGACATAGTTGTAGGGGGTCGTAGGAGGTCTTTTACTTCGGCGAGTCAACACGACCTTGACATTTTTTTCAACTCGTCTAGGGTCTTCTAAACTCGTGGATTAGGTCGTCCAAGTGGGATAGGCCCTTAATGGTTCTACCTGTTTTCTCTGAATCCATAAGTTTATATTTCAAATTTGTTAAATGTCATTGCTCAGTGAGAGCATCAATGTGGGATAGAGACAAACACAGTTTTACTGCTTTCCCCCCCCCCCCCCCCCCCCCCCCCCATTTAATTTATGTTCATAAGTTGTAGGAGCAGAATTAGACCATTTGGCCCATCAGGTCTACTCCATCATTCAGCCATAGCTGACTTATCTTTACCTCTCAACCCCATTCTCCTGCCTTCCCCCAAATTTTTTGACACTCTTACTAATCAAGAACCCATCAATCTCCACCTTAAAAAATATGCATAGACTTGGCCTCCACTGCTTTTTATGGCAATGAATTCCACAAATTCACCACCCTCTGAAGAAAGAAATTCCTCCATCTCCTTTCTAAGGATATGTCCTTTTATTCTGAGGCTATGGCCTCTGGTCCTAGATTCTCCCACTAGTGGAAACATCCTCTCCACATCCACCCTATCCAGGCCTTTCACTATTCGGTAAGTTTCAATGAGACCCCACCACATCTTTCTAAACTCCAGTGAGTACAGGCCCAGTGCCATTAAACACTCATCATATGTTAACCCTATCATACCCGGGATCATTCTTGTAAACCTTCTCTGGACCCTCTCCAACACCAGCACATCCTTCCCCAAAACTGCTCACAATATTCCAAATGTGGTCTGACCAGTGCCTTATAAAGCCTCAGCATTGCATCCCTATTTTCATATTCTAGCCCTTATGAAATAAATGCTAGCATTGCATTCACTTTCCTTACTTCCAATACGACTTGCAGATTAACTTTTTGGGAATCCTGCACCAGCACTCCCAAGTCCCTTTGTTTGCACCTCTGTTTTCTGAATTTTTTCCCCATTTAGAAAAAAGTCTACACCTTTATTCCAACTACCAAAATGCATGACTCCACGTTTTGCTACGCTGTATTCCACCTGCCACTTCTCTGCCCACTCTCCCAATCTGTCCAGGTCTTTCTGCAGAGCCCCTGGCTTCTCTGCACTACCTGATCCTCCACCTATCTTCATATCATCTGCAAACATGGCCACAAAGACTTCATTTCCCTCATCCAAATCATTGATATACGACGTGAAGAGTAGCGGCTCCATCACTGACCCTTGCGGAACACAACTAGTCACTGGCAGACAACCAGTAAAAGCCCCCATTATTGCCATTCTCTGCCATGCAGCCAAACTGCTATCCATGTTGGTATCTTCCCTCTGATACCTTGGGCTCTAATCTTCTTTAGTAGCCTCATGTGCAGCACCTTATCAAAGGCCTTCTGAAAATCCAGGTATATCACATCTACTCTCTCCTTTGTCTATCCTACTATTTACTTCCTCAAAGAATTCCAACAGGTTCGTCAGGCCAGATCTCCCTTTCCCACAAACTAACTTTGGCCTATAATCATGAGCTTCTGAAAAGTACTCAAAAACTCTGAAACCTCCTCCTTTACAATGGACTCTAGTATCTCATCTACCACTGAAGTCAGGCTAACTGGCCTATGATTTCTACTCTTCTGCTTCGCTCAATTGAACAACAGAATAATATTTTCAATTTTCCAATCATCTGGACCCTGACTAGTGATTCTTGAAAGATCACAACTAATGCCTTGTGGTGGTGTGTGTCTTGGTTCTTTTCTTGTTGTATGACTGCAGAAACCAAATTTCGTTTGAACTTCATTTGAGGTTCAAATGACAATAAACGGTATTGTATTCACAATCTCTGAAACCACCTCTTTCAGAACTCCCGGGTGCGGTCCATTTGGTCCAGGTAACTTATCCACCTTCAGACTTTTCAGCTTTCCAAGCATCTCCTCAGTAATAGCCACTCCACTAACTTCCACCCCTGACACCCTTGTATATCATGCACGTTGCTGGTGTCTTCCACTGTGAAGACTGATAGCAAAAAGTTATTTAATTCCTCTGCCTTATTTATTCCCCATTATCACTTCTCCAGCATCATTTTCGAGCCGTCCAATGTCCACTCTTGCCTCTTCCTTACTCATTATATATCTAAATAAACTTTTGCTATCCACTTTTATATCATTGGCTAGCTTATTTTCATACTTCATCTTTTTTCCCTGTATTG
>JAXLNO010001485.1:0-26021 GCA_038087875.1 Malacoraja senta
TTTCAAGTCTCCATTTTGAAGGGCACAAGGTTAAATGCAGGCAAGATAACTTACAGCATCCACCACTTACACAGTTCAAATTCCATTAAAGAAAGAAAGAGCTTACAATTCCTTAGCACCCTTGACGACTTCAGGAAATGCCAATGTTCTTTCGAACCGATGAAGTACTGTACTTCCACATTGTTGGCACTGCTGTATCGTATGAACAGGATTAACCCCTGTGCTGTATGTAATAATGTGCAATCTCCAATTTTTAACCTGATTTTGGTCTCTAGAAAATGCCTGTACAGCAAAATGCCTGTACACAATCTCTCTTTGTTGGCAGACACTAACATTCTCTTGTGCTGCTCCATGAGAAATGATAAGGAGTTGTATCAGTCATAAATCTGTGCTCAAGTGACCATTGAGTCTTCGGGCTTACAGCCAGGAACATTGCTTGATTGTCCACTGCTTACAGTGAATAAGTCGTGTTCACTTCAACATAGCCACTACATCAGTGGTGATTGTAATTGCTTTGAAAGAGAATTCAATTTTGCCCTTCTAATTTATAGACAATTTTGCATTAACCCAGGTCAGAATACAAAGGGTAGATGAGAATTTTTGTCACAAGTATCAACATAACCCAAGCTGCATTGTTCCATCCTATCAACAACCAGAGAGCAGTCCTGAGCTATTATCTACCTCATTGAAAACCCTCGGGCTATCTTTGATCAGAATTTACTGCACTTTATCTTGCCCTAAAACGTTATTAATGCCCGAAGTCCTTAGTGCAACCAAGACAGTCCATAGGTACACAAAAATGCTGGAGAAACTCAGCGGGTGCAGCAGCATCTATGGAGCGAAGGAAATAGGCAACGTTTCGGGCCGAAACCCTTCTTCAGACTGATAGGGGGTGGGGAGAAGAAAGGAAAAAAGGAAAAAGGCGGAGGAGGAGCCCGAGGGCTGGGGGAGGGGAGGAGACAACCAGATGGCTGATGAAGGGGAGGGGACAGCAAGGGCTAGCAGAATTGGGAGTATTCAATGTTCAAACCCCCAGGATGTAGACTGCCCAAGCGGAATATGAGGTGCATTTCCTCCAATTTACGGTGTTGCTCGCTGTGGCCATGGAGGAGACCCAGGACAGAGAGGTCAGATACGGAATGGGAGGGGGAGTTGAAGTGCTGAGCCACCGGGCGTTCAGGTTGGTTATTGCGGACCGACCGGAGGTGTTCGGCGAAACGATCGCCAAGCCTCCGCTTGGTCTCACCGATGTAGATCAGCTGGCATCTAGAGCAGCGAATGCAATAGATGAGGTTGGAGGAGATGCAGGTGAACCTCTGTCGCACCTGGAACGACTGCTTGGGTCCTTGAATGGAGTGGAGGGGGGAGGTGAAGGGACTACAAGACAGTCCATAGTTTAGTTAGCATTTAGTAGAGTTCAAGAGTCTGATTGTTATTGGGAAGTTGCTGTTCCTGAACCCGAAGGTCACAATTTTCAGGTTCCTACACCTTCTTCCCGATGGTAGAAGTGAAATGACAACGTCACCAAAGTGTGTCCTTTCATGATGCAGGCTGCCGTTTTGAGGCAGCGCCTCCTATAGATCTATTCGATGGTGAAGAGGTGATAGACCTGGCAATGTCCACCACTTTTTGTCTTCTCCTTGGTCCCAGGGTGTTCAAGTTGCCAAACCAGACTGTGATACAACCAGTCAATATGCTCTCTCCCACGCACCTGTAGAAGTCTGAAGAAGGGTCTCGAGCCGAAACGTCATCCATTCCTTCTCTCCAGAGGTGCTACCTGTCCCGCTGAGTTGCTCCAGCTTTTTGTGTCTATCTTTGGCTTAAACCAGCATCTGCAGTTCCTTCCTACACTCAAAGAGGGTAGTTGTCGACATGCCAAATGATGGCATCGATGTGCGGGCCCAGGACATTCTTCAGAGATATGCACACTTAGGAACTTGAAGTTGTTGACTCTCCCCATTGCCATCCCACCAACGAAGACAGGTTCATGTCTTCTAAATTCATCTAACAGCTCTTTGGTATTGCCAACATTGCGAGCTAACGTTATCGTCCTGGCACCATTCAATCAGATGATCAATCTCCCTCCCATACTTCAACTCAAGATTACCCGTAATTCGCTCAATAACAGTGGCGTCATCGGCAAATTTAAACATAGCATTGGAACCGTGTCTGGCTTTGCAGTCATGGGGACAGAGTGAGCAGAGCAGGGGGCTGAGCACACAGCCTTGAGTGCTCCTGTGCTGTGTAGGAAGAAACTGCAGATGCTGGTTTACACCGAAGATGGACACACAATGCTCGAATACTCAGCAGGTCAGGCAGCATCTCTGGAGAAAAAGACTCAGAGAAATCAATATTCATCATATTAATATTGATTTCTATGATTTCAAGTAACCGTTGCATTCCCACTCTCTCCGTCCCTCCCCCACCCTGGTCGTCTTGCTAGTTTCCCTGTTTGTATCCCTTCATTGTCACATGGACCATTGTGGGCTCCACCTTTCCAGAGTCATCGGTGCCGGCTCCGTTTTCTTCTGTCCATTTTAATACCCCTAGTTTCCCTCTCCCCTGACTCTCAGCCTGAAGAAGGGTTTCGACCCAAAACGCCGCCTATTCCCTATTCCCTTTCTCCAGAGATGCTGCCTGACCCGCTGAGGTGCTCCTGTGCTGTTGACCATTGTTGAGGAGAAAGTGTTGTTCTGATTTATGCTGATTGTGTTCCATTGATGAGGAAGCAGCAAAGGGATGCACAAAGACCCTGTTCCCTGAGCTCGATAACACGTTTGATGGGGATGATGGTGTTGAACACTGAGCTGTAGTCGATCAACTATGGGTCAATGTCTGCATACTAATTGTGGTGGATGCAGCAAGCAGCTTTTTCGGATGCATGACCTTCCCTGTGAAAGCAGACTATTAGCAGATCAATCACATGCCAATGCTTAGCACGTACACTTGAGAGGCAGCATTATATCCCAGCCTGGTCACACTCTTTCTTTCCTTCTCTGTTTACCATTATACTTCTCACTTGTAATTCACTTAACAATCTTCCCTCGGTTTCAATAAATAAATTCCCTGGTGGCTTCAGTGTCTAATGCTGACTGGGGCAGGTGGACTTGTTACACACAATGTGTTGTGAATTGTTTTTTCTTTACTTTCCTCCAAGTTACAGTCTGTGAGAATATTTATACTGTGCAGCATGAGAAAATTGCTTCAAAAGCAGGTAAATAGTTTAATACAGTTTACGGCTTTAAAAAAAAGAAGAAGTTCCGTGCTATTAGAAGTAGTAGGTACAGTAATTTAGTGCTTGAGTTAATGGCAAAGTAGCTGTTTAGTTTGGTTTAGAGATACAGCATGGAAACAGGCACTTCAGCCCATCGAGTCCTTGCCGACCAACGATCACCCACACACTAGTCTGAATCAGTCTGATCCGTCTGAAGAAGGATCTCGACCCGAAACGTCACCTATTCCTTCGCTCCATAGATGCTGCCTCACCCGCTGAGTTTCTCCAGCATTTTTATCTACCTTCGATTTTTCCAGCATCTGCAGTTCCTTCTTAAACACTTGTACACTAGTTGTATGTTATCCCAGTTTCGCATTCAACGCACCAAGGGGGGTTTATAGAAGCTGATTAACCTATAAATCTGCACATCTTTGGAATTTGGGAGGAAACAAGAGCACCCGGAGCAAACCCATGCAGTTACAGGGAGAACGTACAAACTCCGTACAGACAGCACCCGTAGTCAGGATGGAACCCGGGTCTCTGGCGCTGCGCCACCGTGCCGCCCTGGATAATTGGTGGACTATTGATCTAGAGTTGAAATCTAATCCCATCTCCAGAGCAGGGCAATTTAAATTCAAGTTTAAGAACAAGGGGAACAAGCATTAAGAATAAGGGGTAGACCATTTAGGACTGAGATGAGGAAACACTTTTTCACCCAGTGTGTTGTGAATATGTGGAATTCTCTACCACAGAAGGGAGTGGAGGCCAATTTGCTGGATGTTTTAAAGAGAGAGTTAGAAATAGTTCTTAGGCCAGGGCAAGGGATATGGGGAGAAAGCAGGAATGGGGTACTGATTTTGGATGATCAGCCATGATCATATTGAATGGCGGTGCTGGCTCGAAGGGCTGAATGGCCTACTCCTACACCTATTTTCTATGTTTCTATGTCTATGTTTCTAGGTAATTATACACATATTCAATAAAATGACAGCCCCGGATCATCACTGACATTCACTCAGTCAAGTATGTTGTTTTCCTGGTGGGTCCTTTCTGTGGGTCTTGAGATGGTTGAAGAGGCCACTCCTGGAGCAATAGGCACTGCGTGTGTGACTTATTTTATTGTGGGGAGACTGGTGCACAGACAGCTCCCACATGGTCCTTGACAGAGACAAAGACAGTGCCCGGTGCAACGGGATGGACTCCACCGCGGTTGGGAGCCTCTCCCTGCTGCAGCCTTCATCCTCCTTCTCAATCATTGTGGTGCTCCACCCATCAGTCAGTCCCCACCATCTGTCTGTTCTACCATCAAGGTCTTCTTCTTGGGCCATGCTTTGCAAAGAACCTGCCCCTCAACCGGTCTGAGGAAGGGTTCCGACCCGACGTATCACCCATCCTTTTTCTCTAGAGATGCTGCCTGACCCACATAGCTACACCAGCACTTTGTGTCTATCTTCTGCCCATCGATCTGCCTGCTCTGGGTGACGCTGTCAGGACAACAGTTCCAGGCGGTTTAGCTCTCAGGATCTAAGGTCATAAGTAGAGGTAGGCCATTCGGCCCATCAAGTCTACTCCACAATTCAATCATGGCTGATCTATCTCGCCCTCCTAACCCCATTCTCCTGACTTCTCCCCGTAAAGGGAGAATGACACCTCAAGTATCTATCTATCTCTGCCTTAAAATTATCCACTGATTTGGCCTCCACAGCCTTCCAGTCAACATGCCCATTTCTCCACCATACCATGCCACCATTAAGGGCTGTTTTGCTGCCTTTTACAGTGCCAAAGACCCGGGTTAGATCCTGACTTCGGTTGCTGTCTGTGCAGAGTTTGTACGTACACCCCGTGACCTGTGTAGGTATTCTCCGGGAACGTTGATTTCCTCCCACACTCCATAGATGTACAGGTTTGTAGGTTAATTGGCTTGGTATAATTGTAAATTGTGCCTAGTGTGTAGGAGAGTGTTAGTGTACGGGGATCGCTGGTCGGCGCGGACTCGGTGGGCCGAAGGGCTTGTTTTCATCCTGTATCTCTAAATTAAACTAAAAAAAACATGGTGGCATCTCTGAAAAGCCAGTAAACATAACCATGAAACTACAACATTGTCATAAACAACTGTTTGGTTCAGCAATACTAATCAGGGAAGAAAATCTATCTTTTCCTGGTTTGATCTATGAGTGCAGACAGAACAGGCCCTTCGGCCCACAGTACTCTGACATTGTGGGCCGAATGGCCTGATCCTGCATTCTACTGTTCTATGTGGACCCAACAGTGACTGATTCTTAAAAGAAATAGCCCAGCAAAATTATGGGCAGACGTTAAATCCCATTCAATGGGGCAGGACGGTGGTGCAGTGGTAGAGTTGCTGCCTCACAGCGACAGAGACCCGAGTTCAATCTTGACCACGGGTGCTGTCTGTACAGAGTTTGTACGTTCTCCCTGTGACCGCGTGGGATTTCTCCGGGTGCTCCTGTTTCCTCGCACACTCCAAAGATGTGCAGGTTTCTAGGTGCATTGGCTTCTGGTGTAAATTGCCCCTTGAGTTAGGGATAGAACTAGTGTACGGAGATCGCTTGTCAATGATTCAAAGGTTCTATATTGTCACATGTACCTAGTTGCAGTGAAATTCCTCGTTTGTCTGTTGGCAGGCCAATTTCCCTCTGGGGATGAATAAAGTTCTATCGTATCGTATCGTATCATTATGTCTTATTATTATTAATGTTTACACAAAGAGTTCCATGTCGTGTTCTGTGCTCTTTTTTATTCGTATGGCTGTATGGTGACCACAAATTTCACTGTACCAATTGGTACATGTGACAATAAATGTCTCTTCTTTCTTGTCTCTTGTTTCTGGCGCCAACAAAGCTTATAAAGCTCTTAGTACAGTCTTATCTTCGCGCAGCGGGGAACCAGGCATGCTCCCACTTTTTGTTCTCTTCCGCCCACCCGCTGGTCATCGCGGACTCGGTGGGCCAAAGGGCCTGCCTGCTTCCACATTTTATCTCTAAACTAAAATAAACCAATTCCTGTGAGACACATTTCCTGAGCAAACAAACGCTAAATTATTCCGAAAACTAGTGTACAAAAGGTTACCCTAAATTACATTACAGCCCAAATACAGATATGTTAAGAGAACCATAACAAGGCTTTGGTCTTGGCCTGACTTGGCCTCATCATGAGCTGAGACATCGCTTCACTCCTTGGTTAGAGAAGATGCCAAAATACAGAAGTACATATAGAACTCTTCACAAAATACTGAACAAATGTTTCAAGGAGCTGCAAAAAAAAAAGTGATGTTTGTGCCAAGTATAAAGTTTATGCTTAAAACATACTTGTTTTGAGACTTTTACACCACAGATGTTGACTGAGGAAATGGATAATGAGGGAAAAAAAGCATCTTGATGAATATCATTACTTTAGACTATACTTTAGTTTAAAGATACTGTGTGGAAACAGGCCCTTTGGCCCACCGAGTCTGCGCCGACCAGCGATCACCTCATATACGAGCACTATCCGACACACTAAGGACAATTTATGACTTCCAGAAGCCCATTAACCTTCAAACATGCATGTCTTTGGGATGTGGGAGGAAACTGGAGCACCTGGAGAAAACCCACGTGGTCATAGGGAGAATGTACAATCTCCTTATAGTCAGCACCCGTAGTCAGGATCGAACCAGGGGTCTCTGGTGCTGTAAGGCAGCAACTCTAATGAAGTTGAGTTGTTTCTGTGATCTAGTGTACTGTGATCTTCTATAAAATTAAGTTTTCAATACTAGGGATGTTGGAGAGGATATTGGTTCATATGGTCATTAGGAATAGGAGTAGAATTAGGCATTCGACCCATCAGGTCTACTCCGCCATTCAATCATGGCTGATCTATCTCTCCCTCCTAACCCCATTCTCCTGCCTCCCATAACCTATGACACATGACACCTCTGACACCACAGTTGGTTTATAGAATTTTGCACAGATAGCATTTGTTGGTACCATTATGAGCCTTGCACGTACTTTACCATTGCAGCAGTTACCTTTCATTTCTTTGTGTTGTCTTTGTGTTGACTTTTTCTAATCTCGTATCTCGACGGAGATGTAATTTTTTCTGTATCGTATCTCTTCCCGCACTGCGGCCTAACAACGAAGAGTTGGCGGCCTTTGCTGGAGATCGACCTGGAGCTCCACTGCGGGGAGCCTGCGGGACCATGGAGCTCGCGGCCCCTGTCGGCGGTCAACCTTGGGGCTCCAGCCTTAGGAGCCTGTGGACTTCAACATCGCGGAACTGGCGGTCTCTGGTCGGAGATCGACTTTCGGGAACTCCAAGCTGCGGGAGCTTCCACCACCCCGACGCGGGAGCTTCGATCACCAGCTGTGTGAAATATAATGAACAGACAATGTGACTTGCTGCTAAGGGGTGTGGCTCCATTAAAAAATTTTTTTAATCATTTGCACAAATAACAGAGGGAAAAAAAAGCTCATGCGTTTGGACACACCTTTTCCTCCCATTATCATACAAAAGCCCTTTTACTTAGTTTGGGCTTCTGCAATAAGATTCTCACAGGAGCGGAACGGTGGCAGCGCGGTAGAGTTGCTGCCTTACCATGCGCATGGGTGGAAATCCTGGGGGGGATAGGGGCACCCCCCCCCTCATGCTTTGAGAGGTGGGGGACAATCCCCCCCATGTTTTGTAATCCGCACTTTATCAGACGCTTTCTAAGGGTTGAATCGGCCCGTTCGCAGGAAACAGGAAATTAGAAATGCGTGCGACAAAGGCAAAACAGTTATAATGGGTGACTTCAATCTACATATAGATTGGGTGAATCAAATTGGCAGGGGTGCTGAGGAAGAGGATTTCTTGGAATGTATGCGGGATAGTTATCTAAATCAACATGTAGAGGAACCAACGAGAGAGCAGGCTATTTTAGACTGGGTATTGAGTAATGAGGAAGGGTTAGTTAGCAGTCTTGTTGTACGTGCCCCCTTGGGCAAGAGTGACCATAATATGGTTGAGTTCTTCATTAGGATGGAGAGTGACATTGTTAATTCAGAAACAATGGTTCTGAACTTAAAGAAAGGTAACTTTGAGTGTATGAGACGTGAATTGGCCAAGATTGACTGGCAATTACTTCTAAAAGGGTTGACGGTGGATATGCAATGGAAGACATTTAAATACTGCATGGATGAACTACAAAAATTGTTCATCCCAGTTTGGCAAAAGAATAAATCAGGGAAGGTAGTGCATCCGTGGATAACAAGGGAAATCAGGGATGGTATCAAAGCGAAGGATGATGCGTACAAATTAGCCAGAAAAAGCAGCATACCGGAGGACTGGGAGAAATTCAGAGACCAGCAGAGGAGGACAAAGGGCTTAATTAGGAAAGGAAAAATAGATTATGAAAGAAAACTGGCAGGGAACTGACTGCAAAAGTTTTTATAGATATGTGAAAAGAAAGAGATTAGTTAAAACAAATGTAGGTCCCTTGCAGTCAGAAACAGGTGAGTTGATCATGGGGAACAAGGATATGGCGGACCAATTGAATAACTACTTTGGTTCCGTCTTCACTAAGGAAAACATAAATAACCTGCCGGAAATAGCAGGGGACCGCGGGTGAAAGGAGTTGGAGGAATTGAGTGAAATCCAGGTTAGTCGGGAAGTGGTGTTGGGTAAATTGAATGGATTAAAGGCCGATAAATCCCCAGGACCAGATAGGCTGCATCCCAGAGTACTTAAGGAAGTAGCTCCAGAAATAGTGGATGCATTAGTAATAATCTTTCAAAACTCTTTAGATTCTGGAGTAGTTCCTGAGGATTGGCGGGTAGCAAACGTAACCCCACTTTTCAAGAAGGGAGGGAGAGAGAAAACGGGGAATTACAGACTAGTTAGTCCAACATCGGTAGTGGGGAAACTGCTAGAGTCAGTTATTAAAGATGGGGTAGCAGCACATTTGGAAAGTGGTGAAATCATTGGACAAAGTCAGCATGGATTTACGAAAGGTAAATCATGTCTGACGAATCTTATAGACTTTTTCGAGGTTGTAACTGGTAGCGTGGATAGGGGAGAACCAGTGGATGTGGTGCATCTGGACTTCCAGAAGGCTTTCGACAAGGTCCCACATAAGAGATTAGTATACAAACTTAAAGCACATGGCATTGGGGGTTCAGTATTGATGTGGATAGAGAACTGGCTGGCAAACAGGAAGCAAAGAGTAGGAGTAAACGGGTCCTTTTTACAATGGCAGGCAGTGACTAGTGGGGTACTGCAAGGCTCAGTGCTGGGACCCCAGCTATTTACAATATATATTAATGAACTGGATGAGGGAATTGAAGGCAACATCTCCAAGTTTGCGGATGACACTAAGCTGGGGGGCAGTGTTAGCTGTGAGGAGGATGCTAGGAGACTGCAAGGTGACTTGGATAGGCTGGGTGAGTGGGCAAATGTTTGGCAGATGCAGTATAATGTGGATAAATGTGAGGTTATCCATTTTGGTGGCAAAAACAGGAAAGCAGACTATTATCTAAATGATGGCCGACTAGGAAAAGGGGAGATGCAGCGAGACCTGGGTGTCATGGTACACCAGTCATTGAAAGTAGGCATGCAGATGCAGCAGGCAGTGAAGAAAGCGAATGGTATGTTAGCTTTCATAGCAAAAGGTTTTGAGTATAGGAGCAGGGAGGTTCTACTGCAGTTGTACAGGGTCTTGGTGAGACCACACCTGGAGTATTGCGTACAGTTTTTGTCTCCAAATCTGAGGAAGGACATTATTGCCATAGAGGGAGTGCAGAGAAGGTTCACCAGACTGATTCCTGGGATGTCAGGACTGTCTTATGAAGAAAGACTGGATAGACTTGGTTTATACTCTCCAGAATTTAGGAGATTGAGAGGGGATCTTATAGAAACTTACAAAATTCTTAAGGGGTTGGACAGGCTAGATGCAGGAAGATTGCTCCCGATGTTGGGGAAGTCCAGGACAAGGGGTCACAGCTTAAGGATAAGGGGGAAATCCTTTAAAACCGAGATGAGAAGAACTTTTTTCACACAGAGAGTGGTGAATCTCTGGAACTCTCTGCCACAGAGGGTAGTCGAGGCCAGTTCATTGGCTATATTTAAGAGGGAGTTAGATGTGGCCCTTGTGGCTAAAGGGATCAGAGGGTATGGAGAGAAGGCAGGTACGGGATACTGAGTTGGATGATCAGCCATGATCATATTGAATGGCGGTGCAGGCTCGAAGGGCCGAATGGCCTACTCCTGCACCTAATTTCTATGTTTCTATGTTTCTATGTTTCAGCGCCCGGCAAAGCTTAAAATCAAACTGCTGCATCGAGGCGATCGAGGCTCCCGATGTTGAAGCCCTCGTCGGCCGATGAAAAGCCCCGCGAACAGGCCGATTCAAGCCCCACGATTCGGGGCGGACGAAGCTGCTGTTGCTGGAGTTCGGAGTCGATCACCAACCAGGTCAGCTCCCGATTTTACCGTCCACAGGGCCCACAGCCGTGGCCTCGCGTGTGTGTGCATGTGTGAGCGCACGCGTGGCCGTCAAGAAATAGTGTTCCCCCCCCCATGTTTTGATAGCGTATTCCGTGACTGAGTGCCAGAGACCCGAGTTCAATCCTGACTATGTCTGTATGGAGTTTGTACGTTCTCTCTGTGACTGTGTGTGTTTTCTCCAGGTGCTCCAGTTTCCTCCCATACTCCAAAGATGTATAGGATTCAAGGTTAATTGGCTTAGGTGAAAATTGTAAATTGTCCCTGATGTGTCAGATAGCGCAAATGTATGGAGTGATCGCAGGTCGACGCGGACTCGGTGGTCCGAAGGGCCTGTTTCTGCCCTGTATCTCTAATGTTTAAAGATGGCTCCTGGAAATTGCAATAAGGAAATTCAGAATAGGTAACCCTGGCACCCCTCAAACTGTCTTTTTTTACTACCTCTTTTTTATTTTTTTATTTTTTATTTATATGGATAATTTTCTCTGTAAAGCACTTTGGCTTCATTGATTGAAATTGATTGAAAAGTGCTATATAAATAAATTTACTTTACTTTACTTTCCTTTACTTTACTGCCGTACGACTGTGGGACCTGTTAGCTCATTAACGTCTTTGTCCTATGTGCAGGTTATCAACATGAAAATACAAATATTTTTAGTCTTTCAATTTGTTGCAATTCACTTGCTAATAGGGCAAGTGGCTGAAAGTAACCACCACCTATTTGTAATATGTTTATAATTAGAGGGAAAATGTTTATTTAATGTCTGACCGTTAGCCTTGATTACCCCAACAGATGGTAACCCTGACAATGCCACACTGTGGCCTTGTAAACTGAGTGTAGAGATGTTTCAGAAACGGGATCTATGTTCACTTGGGAACAGCTGCGCCAAATGGTCAGGTGAATCACTCAGGTGCAAGATCTCTCATAGCCATTCCCAAGCCAACGGCCTGTCTATGATGTAAATATTTGTTTGTAAGTAGAGGTTAAACGAATCATTATATTAATCTTGCTGCTTTCCAGGAAGACAATGTAAAACAGGTTTTAGTTTATGCAGGAAGGAACTGCAGATGCTGGTTTCAGATAGACACAAACAACAGGAGTAACTCAGCGGGTCAGACAGCAGAAGTAACTCAGCGGGTTCAATAAATAAAAAACGCCGATTCAGACAGACTAATGTTATTTCAGGTTTAATCAGTTGGTCTCGGATTACTGAGGGTGGAGTAATGGTTGCTTCAATGGACTTCACGAATACTTGACGTTTCGGGTCGAGACCCTTCTTCAGAATGATAGTTTAGTTTAGAGATACAGTGGGGAAACAGGCCCTTTGGCCCACTGAGTCCCCACCGACCAGCGATCCCTGCACACTAACACTATTCTACACGCACTAGGGACAAGTTACAATTTTACTCAGCCAATTAGCCTACAAACCTGTACGTCTTTGGAGTCTGGAAGGAAACTGGAGCACCCCGGAGAACACCCATGCAAGTCACAGGGGGAACATACAAACTCTGTACAGGCAGCTCCCGTAGTCAGGATCAAACCCTGGTCTCTGGCAATGTGCCACTCTAGAAGACAAAGATCCATCAATTCTTCCCCTTAACTGAAGTCCATTGAAGCAACTACTGCTCCACCCTCAGTTATCCGAGACCAAACTACTGATTAAAACTGAAATATCCTTAGTGTGTCTGAATCAGTGCTTTTGTCTATTGAACCATCAAGGGAACGTTGGAGAGCATGTCTAAATGTTAATGAAGAAAACCGAATGAAAAGAGAAAACCAATAAAGGCTGACAGATTTCACATCAAACCTGTGTACACGTCTATGTTAGTTCCAGGGGAAGAAATAGCTTACGCGCTACCAATGAAATTGTGACATTACATTGTATAGTGAGGAATGACTAGTTTAATCTCCATCTGTCAAATCTAGTTAAAGAATGCCGTCCAGTGCTCTTACAAAATGGCAAACCATCATCACTATTAAAGGGCAGCTTTGTCCTCATATATTGTTATGGATAAACTGAAAGGTCATTTTTTGTTGTTAATCAACATTGTCCAAACCTAGCTGAGCACAGCCATTGCAGAAAGGAGGAAAACAAAATCAAAAATTCTGTTCTTTTTTTTTGTTGGAGACATAGACCGTGGCTTTTGTGTAAAATAAATGCAGAAAATGCTGGAAACACTCCAGGGCAGCATGGTGGTGCAGCGGTAGAGTTACTGCCTCACAGCGTCAGAGACCCGGGTTCGATCCTGACTACGGGTGCTTCCTGTACGGAGTTTGTACGTTCTCCCTGTGATCTGCATGGGTTTTCTCCGGGAGCTCTGGTTTGCTCCCGCACTCCAAAGACATACAGGTTTGTAGTTTAATTGGCTTGGTGTAAATGTAAAATTGTCCCGAGTGTGTGTAGGATTGTGTTAATGTGCGGGGATCACTGGTTAGTGCAGACTCGGTGGGCCGAAGGGCCTGTTCGCGCTGTGTCTCTAAACTGAACGAAACTCAACAAATCAGGCATCTGGTGAGTAAATAAATAGACCCCAATAGTGTTAACAATAACCAAACTGTATCAAAGGCTGATAAAACAAGGAAAATGAGGAAAAGGAAAGAGATTTCTAATTCAAACTCAAGTTTTAAGTCACTCATTGTATGGGGCAGTGTATAATTCTTTGCTGGGTAAGCTTGCTTGTTCTTCCACATATGCTGCCTGACGTGCATGAGTGTTTCTGGTTTTTCTGTTTCATTTCAGATTTTCAGCATTGGTAGTTTTTTTTTTAATTTCATCTCCTCTGTGCAAACGGTCTGCTCTTTGGAAGTGAAAAAGAAAATATGCCAGGATTGAATTTATCTTCTCAACTCCCTGTTTAAAATATTGCATTAAACATTATTCACGCTATCCCCTTTATCCTGTATCTGTACACCGTGGATGACACCATTATAATCATGTATTGTCTTTCCGCTGACTGGTTAGCGCGCAACAAAAGCTTTTCCCTGTACCTCGGTACACGTGACAATAAATTGAACTCGAACTCAAACTCAACAGATGAAGTGTCAGAGTCCCAAAAAAATCCAATGGAAACATGTTCTGCCAAATTCACATTCTTATTAAGGTTTTGTTAATCCTTCCAGGTGGAATAAGAATAGGCTTCAATTTGACACTGGCTTTATTGGGTGTGAAGAGGAAACATCTGTTTTCCCACCTTTGTGACTTCAGGAGGCTGAATTTGCACCCTTCCTGTGAAAGTTGGCAGGATGGAGCCATAGGGCAAGACGTTAACAGGCCTACAGATGTGACAACTGAAGGTTTCTGTAGCAGCTGCAGCCTATATCGTTAATTTGTTACTTTTCCATTTAGCAGTCTTCTGACAATGTGTTTTCTATTTCACCTTGCAGAGTTCCCAGCATTTTTCATTTAGTTTAGTTTAGGGGGACAGCACGGAAACAGGCCCTTCGGATCCCCGCACATGAACACTGTCCTACACACACTAAGGATAATTTACAGTTTTACCGAAGCCGCTTAACCTACTAACCTGTACGTCTTTGGAGTATGGGAGGAAACCGGAGCACCCGGAGTAAAACCACGCAGGTCACGGGGAGAACGTACAAACTCCATACAGACTGCACCCGTGATCAGGGTCGAACCCGGGTCTCTGGAGCTGTAAGGCAGCAACTCTACCGCAGCGCCACCGTGCCACCTCATTTGTTTCAGAAATATCTTGATATGTATCTTGTGAGCTGACAAATCTAGATGTGATTTGTAGAGTGTTCACAACAGGGAGATCCAAAAGACTTACTTTCATTCTCCATAAACATTTCATGCTGCCTCGGCAAGCCCACCAGCATAATCAAGGACCAGTCACTCCGGCCACTCCTTCTTCTCCCTTTCCCCATCAAGCAAGATGTACAGAAGTTCTTCAGCCACAATGCCAACAAGCTCCCTCTTCCTCTTCACCTATGACTGCACACCTGTACATGGTACAAACACCATCGTCAAGTATGCAGATGATACAACGGTGATTGGCCTCATCAGCAACAACGATGAGTCGGCCTATAGGGAGGAGGTCCAGCTCCTAGCAGCATGGTGCGCTGACAACAACCTGGCCCTTAACTCCAAGAAGACCAAGGAGCTCATTGTAGACTTCAGGAAGTCTAGGGGCGGCACGCACACCCCCATCCACATTAACGGGACGGAGGTGGAACGTGTTTCCAGCTTCAGGTTCCTGGGGGTCAACATCTCCGATGACCTCTCTTGGACCAACAATACCTCAACTCTGGTCAAGAAGGCTCACCAGCGTCTCTTCTTCCTGAGGAGACTAAAGAAGGTCCATCTGTCTCCTCAGATTCTGGTGAACTTCTACCGCTGCACCATCGAGAGCATCCTTACCAACTGCATCACAGTATGGTATGGCAACTGCTCTGTCTCTGACCGGAAAGCACTGCAGAGGGTGGTGAAAATTGCCCAACGCATCACCGGTTCCTCACTCCCCACCATTGAGTCTGTCCAAAGCAAGCGTTGTCTGCGAAGGGCGCTCAGCATCGCCAAGGACTTCTCTCACCCCAACCACAGACTGTTTACCCTCCTACCATCCGGGAGGCGCTACAGGTCTCTCAGTTGCCGGACCAGCAGGTCCAGGAATAGCTTCTTCCCTGCGGCTGTTACACTACTCAACACTGTACCTCAGTGACTGCCAATCACCCCCGCCCCCCGACACTCCTCCCACCAGGATTTATTAGATTTATTTATTTACTGCTCATATTTATGTCGCTCTTCTAGGGAGATGCTAACTGCATTTCGTTGTCTCTGTACTGTACACTGCACAATGACAATAAAGTTGAATCTGAATCTGAATCTGAATCTGAAGCTCATGAATATCTTCTTCATCAATGTCCAATTCTAGCTTTTTCCCAAGCACTAATATCTTGTTACTTACTATGTCACCAACAGCAGAATCTTTGTTAAAGCCTTTGAATGTGTTCGCATGATGTGATGCTAAAACACAAAACACAAGACACTGTATCCAAACATGATGACAACACAGTACACTGTAGAGTATCTGTTAACACATGTGATCGCGTGGCTGACTGGGACCTGCGGCTCGCTGCCGTTGCCCAGCATCACGAGAGAGTATCGTACCGCATATCGCTAGCCCGGGAAAAGATCAAAATTCAAAATTCGAAGAACGGTTTCTACTGAGTGTGTATCGCTTCTGCACCATCGTAAAGTCGAAGCATCATTAAGACGAGGAGCATCTGTACCTTCCAGATTCTGAGACAGTTTCTTCCCAGCCGTTATCAGGCAACTGAGCCACCCTATCATCAACTAGAGAACGGTTCTGACCTACTATCAACCTGTGTAGGAAGGAACTGCAAATGCTGGTTTAAACAGAAGATAGACACAAAATGCTGGAGTAACTCAATGGGACAGGCAGCATCTCTGGCGAGAAAGAATGGGTGATGTTTCGGGTCGACCTGAAACATCACCTATTCCTTCTTTCCAGAGAGGCTGCCTGTCCCGCTGAGTCACTCCAGCAATTTGTGACAATAAACTAAACGAAAGCAGCTGAGGTCTAAAACCTAGCTCGCATCGTGCTGAACTATTGAACGGTTCCATGCAGCAGCACGGAGGGAATAGTTCACTGGAATCTCATTACCAAACTCTCGTTCAGAAATTCCTCCCAGCTGGCAGCAGAATTAGAAACATTATATCCCAGATACACTGAACTCTGCCTTCAGAACTCTGTTCCATGGAAATTAATTTCAGAGACAGAACACAACTCGCAGCTGCTACTGTGAAGCAGATTTAGTGCCTCCCATCGGAGATGATATATTTTGGCACCTCTTGCTTACTTTTCAAGTGCCATTCTGTTATTTGTATTATTTTTATTGACTTACACCTGCAGAGTTTGTATCTAAATCCAAACTTGCGGGGTTAGTTTATCTCACATCCCCTCTGGTACTTATATTTACTTTTAACTAACTCTCGCTATGCTTCTTAGAACTACCTCTGCGATCTTGGTAGCAATTTTTCCACAAATTATTCCACTGGGGTTTGTGAAATCCCTTTCTCTGCTCATGTCCCCAATGGACCCAAAATTTCTGAATAATCCAAACTCTTTGAAATAACAGGCAGAGTTCTTTTTAAAAAGACAGGTTCCATGATTGAAATTCTATTCAGCTCCCGAGCGTTGTTCCGAATTTGGGTACTACAGGCTGTGGGAAACAAAATGAAAAGAAAACTCATCAGACACAAGTCAATAATATATATATTTTAAAATATTATTTGGAGAAAGATATCGAAAGATGGAAAGAGGCAGATTGAGGGACAGAAATAGAAATTAGAGTGAAAATAAAGTGATTCAGAGTATTGCAAGAAATTGAAATTTAAGGGCCACTTTTCCACTGCACTTCCCCGCGCCCACGCTGCGATAACAACCGCCGCCGCCATGTTGTAGAACTTCAAGGAGCCCAGCGGAACGCGCAGCACGACTTGAGCATGTGTTTAGCGGCTTCAATCCAGAGCCCTGGGGGGGAGGGCGGCTCGTAACTCGCAGCTCGTGGAAAACAGTGGCCAGCAGGCTGTGCGTTGAAAACTCTGCGCAGCTGGCCGCGAGGAGCAGAGCCATTGTGACGTCATCAGCTCGCTTCAGCTCGTTAGATTTTTAAAAGATCTCAGATTGGTGAACAATTTTAGTAAAATATTTGGAAAATAATGAATCAACTTTTCAGATGAGGCGATTTTCGAGATCATGAGGTAAATCTCTACCGGAATATGTAAAGATTTCACCATTAGCGCGTCGGGTTTTCGAGGAGATGTGAATCAAAGAAAAAGAGTCAAGTAAACAAACAAATAAGTAAACATCCAAGATCAGAGTTTTATAATAATACTAGACCAAGTGCAGACCCGTTGGGTCTGTTCCCGCAACGCACGGTTGCAAGGGGAGGGGGCAGCCTGACGTCATCGCGCAACGCCACGCGCTAGGCGTACGCTGTCAAGACGCTGCGTGCGACGTCGAGACGCTGCGTACGACGTCGAGACGTTGCGTACAACGTCGAGATGCTGCGTACGATGTAGAGACGCTGCATACGCCCTCAATGCGCCTGCGGGCCGACAGGCCGTTGACGGGCAGGATTTTCGGACAGTGCAAGCCAGCGAGGATGGCGAAAAGCAGCGGGGGGAGCACGCAATGTTTGGCTTCGGCCAGCATGACAGAGCCGGGCCGGGGGGGGGGGGGGGGGAGTGGAGGAAGTAAATTCGCTAGCGAAATGGGAAAAATCTCTGCGTTTTTGGAGGAGAGCCGGGCGGCAGCAGCCATTATGGTCGCCGGCCAGCAGGAGGCGAAAAAATGAGTGAGTGGGGGGGGAAGGATTTTATTTAAAATGTGTACAGAAAAATGACGAAATTTAATGAGGAGTGGATGAGCGAATGTAAAAGTGAAATCGCTAGTGAAATGGTAAACATCTCGGCGTTTTTGCGTGTGGTTTTGGCGGACCAAGGAATCAAAGGCCAAATCTGACACCCACAAACACACACACACACACACACAGTTTTAAAAGTATATATATATATATATATACTAGACCAAGTGCAGACCTGTTGGGTCTGCTCCCCCAAAGCACCCGTTCCCTACCTGTAGCCCCCACAGGAGGTGTGGTCCTCCAACTCAAGCCGTTCCCGAACGTAAGATTCCAGCACTCCCCTTGCCTTCCTCAGCAGTGATCTTTAAAAAAATTTGAAGCTGGTCGTTATGAAATTCAAAGTATTTTGATTTTTTAAAACTTTAATCAGTAATGTCGAGAAATAAAGCATAAAATATTCAGTGAAAGTGTTCTCTGCCTCGAGGGAAAAGATGTGAATCAGAATATAAAAAAATCTTGTGAAAGTTGGCATTTTTAAAGCTTTAATCGCTAATAATATACAATGAAATCTTCATTCAGACTAGACTCTGCTAGCTGAGCCATTGTGATGTCATCATTTGAAGCTGGTGGTTTTAATTTCAAAGTATTTCGACTTTTTTAGAATTTTAATCAGTAATGAGTTGAGAATAAGTTGAGAAATAAAGCATGAAATGTTCAGATAAGGTGATCCCGGCCTCGACGGGAAATATGTCAATTGGAAAATGTAATAATGTTATCATTACCGCATAGTTTTTTTGCGAAGTTGTAAAGACAACCACATATACACACACACACATATACACAATTACAAGATCAAAGTTTTAATGTATATGATGATACATATACATATATACACATACATACACACACACATATATATAATATATATACATATGCACACACATTCAAATATATTCAAATATTTTGAATACATATTCAAATTTGTATTGGTATTCAATATATTTGAATATAGTTGTATACACACATCTCAATGTGCTTTAAAAGGGCATCAATAATACCGGTGCCCAAGAAGAGCAAGGTGACGTGCCTCAATGACTATCAACCAGTGGCACTAACGTCTATGGTGATGAAGTGCTTTGAAAGGTTGATTATGGCGCATATCAACTCCTACCCCGACAAGAACCTCGACCCACTGCAGTTTGCTTACCACCACAACAGGTCAATGGTGGATGTGATCTCACTGGCTCTGCACTCTGCTCCGGACCACTTGGACAACAAAAATGTGTACATCAGACTGTTGTTCATTGACTATAGCTCGGCGTTTTATACCATCATCCCCTCCAAGCTGGTTACCAAGCTCATGTGTCTTGGTCTCTGCATATCCCTTTGCAATTGGATCCTCGACTTCCTCATTCACAGACCACAATCTGTCCGTATTGGTGGAAATATGTCATCCTCGATAACAATCAGCACGGGAGCACCTCAAGGCTGTGTGCTCAGCCCCCGACTGTACTCACTCTATACTCATGACTGTGTAGCCGGACATAGTGTGAACTCCATCATCAAGTTTGCCAATGACACCACTGTTGTGGGACGAATCACAGATGGTGATGAGTCAGAGTATAGAAGTGAGATAGACCGATTGACCAAATGCTGCCAGCACAATAGCCTGGCTCTGAACACCAGTAAAACCAAGGAACTGATTGTGGACTTTGGAAGGGGAAGGAAACGGCCCCACAATCCCGTTTATCTCAACGGGACGATGGTGGAAAGGGTCAAAAACTTCTAATTCCTGGGAATGCATATTTCCGAAGATCTTTCCTGGTCTCAGCACACTGATGCAATTGTAAAGAAGGTACATCAGCACCTCTACTTCCTGAGAAGATTACGGAGAGTCGGTATGTCAAGGAGGATTCTCTCGAACTTCTACAGGTGCACAGTAGAGAGCATACTGACTGGCTGCATCATGGCCTGGTTCGGCAACTTGAACGTCCAAGAGCGGAAAAGACTGCAGAAAGTTGTGACCACTGTCCAGTCCATCACCGGCTCTGACCTCCCCACCATCGAAGGGATCTATCGCAGTCGCTGCCTCAAAAAAGCTGCCAACATAATCAAGGACCCACACCATCCTGGCCACACACTCATTTCACCATTGCCATCAGGTAGAAGGTCCAGGAGCCTGATATCTGTAACATCCAGGTTCAGGAACAGCGTCTTCCCCACAGCCATCAGGCTATTAAACACGACATCAAATAAGCTTGGAACAATAACAGTCTATTATTATTATTGCACTATATTTGTTTATTTATTATGTATATATGGTCTATGGTCTATAGACACACTGAACTTTTATCTTCCGTTTTGTATTATGTTTACATATTCTATTGTGCTGCAGCAAGTAAGAATTTCATTGTCCTATCTGGGACACATGACGATAAAACTCTCTTGACTCTCTTGACTCTTGGGTCTTGACTCAATTTATATGCACACACCTCATGTATCTCAATACATATTCAAATTAATTTGAATATGTATTGAGATCAGATGGAATTGAATATTTAGGGGGGAAGTACACGTTAATCTGGTTTAGATGGGGGGACGTGCAATTTGACAACTTTGATGTAGCAATGTTATAAAATTTTGAGATTTAAAAAATCAAGTCTGTAATTTATCCCATCAGATAAAGCATAAAAAGACGTTTAATTTGACACCTAATTCACTTTCATATCTTCAGTATTAAAAAAGTTATGGCCATTTTCATACTCGGAAATTAGTATCTTGTTCCCTATTGCTTTTCCATTGACTTAACACAAAAGCTGTGATCGAGGACAGTCAAAAGCCCATAACTTTCTTAAAAATTAAGAGAACTGGAAGAAATGTTCAGTTATTATAGATTGAAGCATTCTGAAACAAATATGAAACAATCTTACTTGGATGACATGAAATTAAAGCATATAATTAGTTAGTTACCTAATTGTAGCTAATTACAAAATTCAATTACTAGATCAATTACATCTATCAATTTCTTAAGAATAGATTAACATTTTTAAATAGCCTAAGTGTCCAAGTAACATTCACACAAGAATTCACAATATAACATAATTTTTAAATCTCATTGTCATGTATTTATAGGCCAAATGGAAGGAATTTAATGTTTAATACCTGTAAATTAATGGGCATTTAAATCATCTTGCGAGTGGGTTTTTCTGGAACGCGATCATTTGGAACGTTGATTTGCGGTCAATTTAAACCCGTATTGGGGGAAAGAATCACCGTTTCGCATTTTAAAATGTGAATTATAGGACTCTTAAGAAGCACTTTTATACATAAAATAAACTGCTTTCGTTTACCTGTCCCGTGCATGAAATCCGTCCCCGTTGTCGGCGTTGACGGCTTTCGAAGCTGATTTTAAAATTGCTCCAGCACTGAACTTGTCGGGCGAATAAAAATAAAAAATACACAAAACGCCCATCGGAACGATTCTTCAGCAAAAGTTTGCACTCCAACGAAATATAATATAAAGGTAGGAGAAACCCGCATTTTAACCCCGCCCCCCCCTCAAAGGTGCCAAAATCGCGCACACGGCCAGTGGCAGAATTGCAGCGCCGCTGAAGGTAAGTATTGTAACATACCTACTTTGATGTCTCAATACCTTTGCTTTTCCAATTCATTAAGAGGTGAGGCAAACTTTTAGATAGCAAACTAATCCAAGCAACTGCAATTCCTTCAGCTTGTGGAAAGTTCTTGGTTCACAATATCATTCAGCATTGAAGCAATAACAGAGATGAGTATTGATTCTGCCTCCTCATAAAAATCTAGCTGTAAACAGAACCGCCATCCAAGCTGCTATTCTACTCAACCATGAGAAAAATGAACCACATAGACTATTCCTATTAAAACTTTGGACATCTTCCAATTAACTCGTCAAGGGTTTATGCCTATTTGCCACAAATCTGCATTGAACTTAAAGATTGCAAGTAGCTCAAGTAGCCGAGATACTGGTGGAATTTTATTTAGATTCAATTTTGGACTTGGGGCATCACTAGCGCTTATCTACTTCCTTAGAAGGCTTAGGGTGTTCGGCATGTCCCCAACAACTCACACCAACTTCAACAGATGCACCCTAGAAATAATTTTATGGGGATGCATCTCCCCATGGTTTGGGAACAACTCCATCCAAGACCATAAAAAATTGCAGAGAATTGTCATCACAGCCCAGACCATCACACAAACCAACCTCCCTTCCATTATTTTAGACCTGAAACGTCACCCATTCCTTCTCTCCAGAGATGCTGCCTGTCCCGCTGAGTTACTCTGGCATTTTGTGTCTCCCTTCCATTGACTCCATTTACACCTCACGCTGTCTTGGCAAAGCCACCAGCATAATCATGGACGTCGCACCCTGGCCACTCCATCTTCTCCCCATCCCCATTGGGCAAAAGGTGTAGGTGTGACACCGCAAACCTCTAGATTTAGAGACAGTTTCTTACCGGCTGTTATCAGAGAACTGAACCATCCTACCAACAACCAAAGAGCACTCCTGAACTGCGTACAACCTCATTGGAGACCCTCGGACTATCTTTGATTTAACTTTACTAGCTTTACCTTGACCAAACGTTATTAGGTCATAAGGTCATAAGATCATAAGTGATAGGAGTAGAAATAGGCCATGCGGCTCATCAAGTGTACTCTGACATTCAATCATGGCTGATCTATCTTTCCCTCCTAACCCCATTCTCCTGCCTCCTCCCCATAACCTCTGACACCTGTACTAATCAAGGATCTATCTATCTCTGCCTTATTCACATTATCCCCTTCATCGTGTATCTGTACACTGGGAGGTGTGAATTTTAATCATGCATTGTCTTTCCACTGACTGTTCAGAGTTTGTACGTTCTCCCGTACACTTGATGGGCCGAATGGCCTATTTCTCCCTGTGACCGCGAGGGTTTTGTCTGGGTTTTGGCCATAAGCTAGGCCACTGCCTGATTCACCTCTACCCTATTGTGATCATTGGACTTTGAGTATAGAACTGATGTCCTACAATGCTGAGAACTATATTCTGCACTCTGTACCTTCCCCTTTGTTCTATCAATTGTATTTGAGTTTGGCTTGCTTGTATTTATGCACTGTATATCTAATCCATTTGGATATCATGCAAAAGAAAGCATTTCACTGTACCTCAATGCACATGACAACAATAAACCCAAGCTTAAATCTGATTTTACTTTGGTTTGAGGTCATGGCCAACAACTCCTCACAGTCTATAACACTGAAAATTCGACTGAACAAACATTTATCTGATGGGCAATGAATGGCAACCAGTTACCATTAACCCACGAAAGCAAATAGAATTAAAGAAATGCTACAGCAATCAGAAATTATGTTATAGTTATAATTTTATGTTATAGTTTAGATTTTGTCAGGTACTGAGATACAGTGAAAAGCTTTTCTTGTTGCGTGCTAAAGGGCCTGTCCCACTGTACGAGGTAATTCAAGAGCTCTCCCGAGTTTTTAAAAAAAATCAAACTCGTGGTAAGCACGTAGAATGTACGTAGCGGGTACGTCGGAGTTCGGGATGAGTCTTAGCGGCTCGTTATGCTAACGGCAGGTACTCGGGAAACGCGGTAAGCTCGTGAAGATTTTTCAACATGTTGAAAAATGTCCACTAGAGCCCCGAGTACCTACGAGCGACTATTACCGTAATTCTCCGAGTTCGAATCAGGGGAAACTCGGGAGAACTCTTGAATTACCTCGTACAGTGGGACAGGCCCTTAACTAGTCAGCAGAAAGACAATGCATGATTATCATTGAACCGTGGATACACGATAAAGGAAATAATGTTTAGTGCAACATAAAGTCCTGTAAAGTCCGATTAAAGATGATCTGAAGGTCTTCAAAGAGGTAGATGCCAGTAAAGGACTACTCTCTAGTTGTTGGTAGGATGGTTCAGTTACCTGATAGATAAATATCTAGATAACAGTTAAAATACCTGACAAATTAAACCAGGAGAAGGTAATTTGGGAAGAAACTCAGCTTCACAAAGAAAGTATCAAAGACCCTGCTCCTGGTTGTATGTGAGAAATGAGATTGATCAAGTGTTTCAATTCTGTGCGGGCTGTCATGTCTTTATGGTGCATTTAATGGATTCACTGGCATTTTCATTTGAGAATTTCATGGACTTGTACAAGTCCATGAAGCTCGGAAATAAAGACCCTGGAGAATCCATTATAATAGTATCTTTATTCTCATCTGATACTACAATATAGAGACAGTATTAGAAATGTACTCTCATCTGCTCCGTTTTATCCCTGCAGCCACAACAGAATGGATTATAAACATTTCTCTCCATCATCTCCAATCTTTCAAGAAATGAATTGCCTGGAAATCCAATGTCTCAGAAGTCCTCACTTACTCTGCTGTGTACTATCTTACAGAAGCACACAGTCACTGTTTCTCAGTGCGTATCCAAATATTATCTCAATTAGATATGGCATTGCAATAACAATCCAGTGGCTTAGATTGGTTGCCGGACACTTTAATTCCCCTTCACATTCCTACACAGCCCTTTCTGTCCTTGGTCTTCTCCATTGTCAGAGTGAAGCTAAATGCAAATTGGAGGAACAGCGTTGCATATTTTTCTTGGGCAGCTTACAGCCCAGTGGTATAAATATTGTTTTACTTCGGAGTCACGTGAGTGATTCCGTGAAGAACCCCACCAGTCCGCATGCGTGTCATTACGTCTGACGCATGGCGCAGCGACCGGCTGGGAGGCGCATCGCTCCTCCAGCGGTAAGTTTAAAAAACCCTCAGGAAAGTGTAAAACTTAGTCGGAGGTCGTTTTCTGCGCTTGGTAATTCTTGTTTCAGGAGCAAGTTCGAGTATGGAGAAAGTGTCGAGGGTGAAGTCAAGGCGAGCCGCCGGGAGAGTAGCTATGGAAGACCGCGGGAGTGCGGGTAGCGGGCAGCAGCCTAGCTCACCTACCGAGTCGCTAGCGGTACGACCAGCGACCGCAGACTTGGTGTCTGAGAGCACTGTGGCTGCACCTTTGGGGAGGAAAGCCACTAAAATGTCTGCACAGCCAGTGGACTCGGACGAGTCGGGCCGGAAGGGTTCCCCTCCGGTAATGGATAACATATTTGCATGATTGTCCAGGATGGAGCTCCTAATGGAGAGGATGCTCCATCAAGATACACTCCAACAGGAGGAGTTGTGTCAGCGCCGGCCTCTTCGAGAGCCCGCGCCAGCGGCACCTGTTTCAGGGCTGCTTAATGTCTCCCTCTTGGAGGAGGAGAGCATGCCGGGTCAGAATTATTCTGACGCCGAGTCTGTGGGTTTAGCCTTGGAGCATACCCCAAGGGATGAAGGGCACGAGTCAGAGGTTCCATTCCTGGCAGCAAGGTTTGCCATCCCAACAGAATCAGGAGAACTGCTGGGTGAAGAGTTGGCCGCAAGTATTAATTACTTGGCTTCACACCAGCTTCAAGAGCTTACTATGGATAAAACGTCCAAAAAGTACGAAACCCCGGCTAATTGTGTCCTGCTCAAAGTGCCGGCTGTGAACTACGCCATCTGGGGTCATATGGGCGTAGGCATCAGAGCTCAGGAAATGCGGCTTCAGAGGGTGCTGAAGCTGCTCGCCTCGGGCATTACAGCGTTCGCCAGGTTGGTGGATGGAGGTCACCTGTCTGATGTACAGCAGGATGCCCTGGCCCTCATGTGCAATGCACACTTCGAGATAAATTGTCTGAGAAAGAGCGCCATCCGCCCTACCATCAACCCGAAGTTCGCCGCTCTGTGCAAACTCAGCAATATCCAGCCACCGAATCTGCTGTTTGGTGAAGACCTCGAAAAAAGAGTCAAGGAGCTGGACGACGAGGCAAGAACGGTCGGACTCATCAAAGCACCGATGACCAGCAGAACGCTTCGGCGGCAGTATCCCTACAAACGGTTTGCTGAAACTGGGTCAAGTCAAGGACCAAG
>JAXLNO010001486.1:0-46057 GCA_038087875.1 Malacoraja senta
GGGGGAGAGGAGGGACAACCAGAGGGCTGGGGGGAGGGGAGGAGACAAACCAGAGGGCTGGGAGGGAGGGAGGGACAACCAGAGGGCTGGGGGAGGGGAGAGACAACCAGAGGGCTGGGGGAGGGGAGGAGACAACCAGAGGGCTGGGGGAGGGGAGGAGACAACCAGAGGGTTGGGGGAGGGGGAGGGGACAACCAGAGGGCTGGGGGAGGGGAGGGGACAGCAAGGGCTGGGGGAGGGAGGGGACAACCAGAGGGCTGGGGAGGGGAGGGGACAACCAGAGGGCTGGGGGAGGGGAGGGAGGGGAGGGGACAACCAGAGGGCTGGGGGAGGGGAGGGGACAGCAAGGGCTGGGGGAGGGGAGGAGACAACCAGAGGGCTGGGGGAGGGGGAGGAGACAACCAGAGGGCTGGGGGAGGGGAGGAGACAACCAGAGGGCTGATGAAGGGAGGGGACAGCAAGGGCTAGCAGAGTTGGGAGAATTCAATGTTCAAACCCCCAGGATGTAGACTGCCCAAGCGGAATATGAGGTGCATTTCCTCCAATTTACGGGTGTTGCTCGCTGTGGCCATGGAGGAGACCCAGGACAGAGAGGTCAGATACGGAATGGGAGGGGGAGTTGAAGTGCTGAGCCACCGAGAGGTCAGGTTGGTTATTGCGGACCGACCGGAGGTGTTGGGCGAAACGATCGCCGAGCCTGCGCTTGGTCTCACCGATGTAGATCAGCTGGCATCTAGAGCAGCGGATGCAATAGATGAGGTTGGAGGAGATGCAGGTGAACCTCTGTCGCACCTGGAACGACTGCTTGGGTCCTTGAATGGAGTGGAGGGGGGGAGGTGAAGGGACAAGTGTTGCATCTCTTGCGGTTGCAAGGAAAAGTACCAGGGGAGGGGGTGGTATGGCAGGGAAGGGAAGAATTGACAAGGGAGTTACGGAGGGAGCGGTCTTTGCGGGAAGGCAGACATGGGGGGAGATGGGAAGATGTGGCGAGTGGTGGGGTCACGTTGGAGGTGGCGAAACTGACGGAGGATCACTTGTTGTATGTGACGGCTGGTGGGGTGAAAGGTGAGGACTAGGGGGACTCTGCCTTTGTTGTGAGTGGGGGGATGGGGAGAGAGAGCAGTGTTGCGGGGTATGGCAGAGACCCTGGTGCGAGCCTCATCTATGGTGGAGGGGGGGAACCCCGTTCCCTGAAAAATGAGGACATTTCAGATGCCCTGGTGTGGAACGCCTCATCCTGGGAGCAGATGCGGCGTAGACGAGGAATTGGGAGTGGGGGATGGAGTCCTTACAGGAAGCAGGGTGGGAAGAAGTGTAGTCCAGATAGCCATGGGAGTCGGTAGGTTTGTAGTGGATGTCGGTAGGAGTCTATCACCTGCGATGGAGATAGTGAGGTCAAGGAATGGTAGGGAAGTGTCGGAAATGGTCCAGGTGTATTTGAGTGCCGGATGGAAGTTGGTGGTGAAGCGGATGAAGTCAGTCAGTTGTGTGTGGGTGCAGGATGTGGCACCAAAACAATCATCGATGTAGCGGAGGTAGAGGTCGGGGATGGGGCCCTGGTACGCATTGAACAAGGATTGTTCTACGTACCCGACAAAGAGGCAGGCGTAGCTGTGGCCCATGCGTGTGCCCATAGCTACGCCTTGTATTTGGAGGAAATGGGAGGAGTCAAATGAAAGTTATTAAGTGTAAGTACCAGCTCCGCTAGGCGGAGGAGGGTGTCAGTGGCCGGGTATAGATTGCTTCTACGGTCGAGGAAAAAAACGGAGGCTTCGAGACCATCCTGGTGGGGGATGGAGGTGTACAGTGACTGGACGTCATTGGTGAAGATGAGGGGGTGAGGGCCTAGAGAGTGGAATGCGCGGAGATGACGGAGAGTGTCTGAGGTGTCTTGAACATAGGTAGGGAGGGATTTAACCAAGGGGGATAGGATGGAGTCGAGGTAGGTGGAGATGAGTTCGGTGGGGCAAGAACAGGCAGAGACAATGGGTCTACCGGACAGTCAGGTTTGTGGATTTTGGGGAGAAGGTAAAAGCGGGCTGTGCGGGCTGGGGAACGATGAGGTTGGAGGCTCGTTCGGGCAGGGCGTGGGAGTGGATGAAGTCGGTGATGGCGCTGGAGATGGTGGCCTGGTGCTCGTCAGTGGGGTCATGGTCCAGGGGTAAGTAGGAGGAGGTGTCCGAGAGTTGGCGCATGGCCTCAGCTTTGTAGAGATCGACGCGCCAGACTACCACGGCACCTCCCTTGTCGGCGGGTTTGATAACCCAATCTAGGTTGTTGCGGAGTGAGTCGATGGCAGTGCGTTCAGGGGGGAGAGATTGGAGTGAGACAGGGAGTGGAGAAGTTGAGGCGGTTGATGTCACGGCGGCAGTTTTTAATAAAGAGTTCTAAAGCCGGAAGGCTACGAGGGGGGTTCCATGAGGATGGGGTGCGTTGGAGACGGGGAAAAGGGGTCATCAGTGGGGAGCGAGGACTCCTTCCCATGGAAGTGAGCTGTGAGGCGGAGGCGACGGTAGAAGCGTTCCAAGTCATGGAGGGCACGGAACTCATTGAGATGGGGACGGAGGGGGACAAAGGTAAGACCTCTGCTGAGGACAGACCGTTCGATGTCGGAGAGGGGGAGGTCGGGGGGATGGTGAACACCCGGCAGGGATGGGGGGTTGGGGCCGGAGGAAGGCAGGTGGGTGGAATGGGGACGAGGCGATGTGTGGTGGGGGGTGGTGGGTGTGGTGAGGAGGTGTTCGCCACTCAACCGGAAATGGTGCGGGAATCCAGCTGTGAAGAGCAGGTGAGGATGAAAGCGCTGCCATGCAGCGGGGGGGCAGCATCCAGCCAATGATGCATGCATTCCATTTAATGCAGCAGGGGGAGCATGCATAGGCGCTTGTAGGCCGATCCCAGCATTTTATAATTCACCCTATAGTCACCCTTAATACAGCCCTTCAGGCCGATTTCTGTCTCATTTCCAAACCATTTGCCCCAAACCCATTCCAAACTCACCAAGCCGACCTTGCAGGACAATGGCGTGGATGTGGGAAGTCCGGAGCGGCCAAAACAGCCCTTCGGTCCATTCCCCCTGCCAGCCCGCAGTTGGCATTGTCTGAATCGGATCCAAATCCCCTCTAGCAACAGAGAGAGACAGAGAGAGAGACAGAGAGAGACAGAGAGAGACACAGATAGAGAGAGAGAGAGAGAGAGAGAGAGAGAGAGCGAGAGAGACAGACAGAGAGAGAGAGAGAGAGAGAGAGAGAGAGAGAGAGAGAGAGAGAGACAGAGAGACAGTGAGAGAGAGACAGAAAGAGACAGAGAGAGAGAGACAGAGAGAGAGAGAGACAGAGAGAGAGAGAGGCAGAGAGAGACAGAGAGAGAGAGACACAGAGAGACAGGGGACAGAGAGACAGACAGAGCGACAGAGAGAGAGACAGAGAGACACAGTGACACAGCGTGGAAACAGGCCCTTCGGCCCAACGTGCCACGCTGACCTACATGCCCATTCTACACTAGTCCCACCTGCTGCCCACGTTTGGCTATGAGGGCTGATTCCATGGCTAAGAAGCTGCTAAGTAACAAGGCTACAGATTTTTGGAAAGAAGTGAGAGCTCTTAACAGTTGCAAAACATCTCTACCATGCACTGTAGATGGAATCTCTGGAACAGCTAATATTGCGGAGTTATGGCAACAACATTATAGTACTTTATTCAACTGTGTCCAAGGTGACTTGTATAGGGTGGACAATATTGAGAGTAGTGACTCAATGGTGATTATGTCACATAATAATAATGTTAATAATAAATACTTTATTAATCCCATTTTCAATGGGAAATTCAGATGTCCTTGCAGCACACTAATAAAAGTACAACATAGCATTAAAGAAGAAGTTTAACATTAAAACATAAAAACATCCCCCCCACAACGGTTCCCACTGTGAGGGAAGGCACGAAGTCCAGTCCCCATCCTCTTGTCCACCCATAGTCTGGGCCTATTGAGGTCTCCACAGTCGCCGCTACGGAGGCCCGATGTTTCAGGCCCTCTCGCCGGGTGATGGTGCTCCGGCGTCGGGAGATTCCTGTCATCGGTTTGGGATGCCTGGAACGGCCTCCTCCTTACTGGAGACCACAGCTTCCAAAGCCAACAGGCCGCGCTGGACGGAGCTCCACCACTGGTGATCTCGGCGAGAGATCCCAGGCTCCGATGTTCAAAGTCAGCGCCGCTGCCCACGGCTGTCCACTCCACAGACCTGCAGCACCACGATGTTCAATCGGCAGATCCCAGCATACCGTAGTTCCAGCGCGGCGACCCAGGCAAGGCATCGCCACTCCGCGATAGCGCTCCAGCGCTGTGCCGCCGCCGAAGCCGAGGTTCTGGCCAGGTCCCCTCAGGAAACGCCGCTCCAGGCCCCGCTGGTAGGCCTCGAGGGCTGGTCGAAGGTGCTACTCGGAGGAAGGCAGCCTCCCCGACCAGGTAGGGACTAGAAAATGCAGTTTCCCCACCCCACCCCACACATAAAATAATTAGACCCCCAAACAACACTTTTACGTACTAAAAATAATAAAAAGAAGTGAAAGAAACGGACAGCTGCAGGACTGGCAGCCTTATAGGACAGCGCCCCCTCTCAGAGGTGTATAATGCCATGAACAAGGTGTCCAACAACAAAGCAAGAGGCTTGGATCATATTTCTGCTGAACATCTTAAGTATGTGAGTATGAGGATAGCTCCTCTCCTTGCTATTTGTTTTACTGGCTTTATGATTCATGGCTTGTTACCAGACTCAATGTTGTCTGTTCTGTTAGTGCCGGTCATTAAGGACAAAGCTGGTAAAGTAGGCAGCCTAAATAATTACAGGCCCATAGCTTTAGCCAGCATATTGTCAACGTTTTAGAAAGAGTTCTGCTGGATAGAATAAATGAGTTTGTTAACTCCACAGATAATCAGTTTGGTTTAAAAGCTAAACATGGCACTGACTTATGCATATATGCCCTAAAGGAGATTGTAAACAAATATAGAGGCAAAACCTCTTCAATCCTTATGTGCTTTATTGATGCTTCCAAAGCCTTTGATCATGTTAATCACACAAATCTGATTGTTAAAATGAGTCAAAGATGGGTGCCTAAATACACTGTGAGAATTCTGGCCTACTGGTATGCCCACCAGACTATGCAAATAAAATGGGGCAATAGGTCTCAGCCCCATTTGGGGTTAGCAATGGTGTTAGACAAGGGGGGATTTTGTCCCCAGTCCTTTTTAATCTTTATATTGATGATCTGTCCAAACAATTGAAAGCCTGTAATACTGGGTGCATGATTGGTAATATTTTAGTGAACCATATTATGTATGCAGATGATCTTGTGGTCTTTAGTCCATCTAGCGCTGGTCTACAGCAGCTCCTACTATATGTTCTGTGTATGGTATGGAACATGATATTAAATATAATGCTGGTAAGAGTGCTGTTATGATCTGTAGAACCAAAGAGGATAAATGTCTAAAATGTCCTGATTTTAAATTGTCTGACAATAAACTTAGTGTCTGTAATAAGGTAAAATATCTAGGGCATTTTATTACAGAACAAATGACAGATGATGAGGATATTGATAGGCAACAACGCATGCTGTATATACAGGATGATATTCTCTTGAGTAAGTTTGGTGCGTGTGCAGATGTGGTTAAGATGTCGCTATTTAGAGCATACTGCACACCACTCTATACTGCGCACCTGTGGTCGAACTATGGAAAGACAAGTTTGCAGAGACTAAAGGTGTCATATAATGATGCCATGAGAACACTACTAAGGAAACCTAGATGGTGTAATGCTGGTAACATCGCTGTTTCGTTGTAGGACATTGATCATTCTTTTATTCTGGATTTTAATTCATGCATTGTGTTTTTTTTTCTTAATATATAATTTATGATGCTTTTATAAGTGATATACTAAGATTTTATATGTACTTTATGATATTTTAAATATGTAATGCATTTTTATGTAATGTTGCCCCTTGTCTGGACCTTGAGTCTGAAATAAAGTTTATTATTATTATTATATTTATTTTATTGTGTGTAATTAATTATTATGTAGTTTAGTGTCATCCTGTGCAACATGGGCCAATGGATTGACTGATCACCTTCTCAGATTTCCCTGAAAATCAGTGCCTGTATAACAGATCACACAAGTAACACAACAGAAAACAAGGTCTCAACTCCAAATTCCAATGGGCCTTTGGCAATGTTTCGAGCTATATAAATGGTTCATAACTTCGAAGGAACTTTGAGTTGAAAGTTGATTTTCTGGCTGTGGTCTTTGTACCAGAGATGTGCAAAACATGATTTTCAATCAAATCTTACATGGCGACCAGCCAACCTTCTTACTTGCTGTTATTTGGTGCAGAATCAAATCATCCAATACCAAGCAATTGATATACGTCTCCGATAAACCATCAATGTTTACTGAAATTTTGGTCCTTGGAAATGGGATTTTTTGGACCGTGAAAGCCCTTGAATTTATAGCTGTTCCAAGTGTATGAACCCTGGTATGAGAAATAAGTCAGAATCAGAACCACACTTTATTTGCCAAGTATGTTTTGCAACATACGAGGAATTTTATTGGCCAGGTCAGTCATACAATTAAAAGTAACAGATCACCCAAAAACACATTTTAACATGAACATTCACCGCAGTAACTCCTACACATTCCTCACTGTGATGGAAGGCGAAATAAAGTTCAAGTCCTTCCCTTTGTTCTTCCTCGGTCGTGGGCCTCGAGCCTCAGTTGACGGAATGATCTTGACACCCGTAGCCAGCGGCGTTCGGGCCCTCCGTGCCGAGGCGATCAAGCTCCCGCATCGGAGGGATGTCAGCTCCCTCGCGCCGGGCGATCGAACTTCGCGTCGGGGCTGGTCGAACCTTCCAGCCAGTAGCATGTCTAAGGCCATGCGATTTTGCCAGGCCATTAGGCTGGTATCTGTCAGTTGTTCCGCTAATCCTTCAACCGCATCTCGAGTGTATTTTATAAAGCGTTGTTGATTGTAGTATAGGTAGTTGATCCAGTCCACATTTTATTAATTGTGGACCACCAGAAGAGTATGGACTCAAAGCCCGCAGCTATCTGGTTTCTGGCTTTGAATTCATCAGGTACCTCTCTTGGCACCCCTATCGCATCTATATATATGTGTGTGTCGAATGATCCTTTCACCCCTCTCTCTTGTCGTTGGCTTCCTTCATTGAGTTCTCCAATGTTATACGTCTGATTGCAGTTGAGCACCATCCCCATGTCTGTCCCTTTGGGTTATTTCTTGTATAGCACTCAAACCCCTCCTCCCCAAGAGGACTGGTAGTGCCAATCTTTACAGGGATGGGTGCATACATACATTCTATAGCCGCAGCACCATTTCCTTTACATACATCAAATGGGATGGTGGTGGACTTCTATTCTGTGGTATTGTGATTTTTATGCATGTTATATTACTCACGAATTGGGTAACCACCCAACACACGACCCACCAACACGAAATCTTCATTTTTCCCCGCGGGTTCTTGGTAAATATTAACGTCAATGGTTCCTCTCCTTTGCGCACAGTCCACGGCTGATTATTGTCTGGTGGGGCCTCCACGGGACCCTTAACTCGACATGCGTATGTCCACCCGTTTTCTTTTGTCCGCATTGCTGTTTCCGTGGTCATTAGTACCAAATATGGACCAGTCCAACGGGGTTGCATCTTTTCTTCCTTCCATGATGTTACAAGATCCCAGTCCCCCGCTTTCACAGAATGGATTGGAAAGTCGAGATGGGGACTCTGGGCCAGCAGCCCCTTGGTTTTTAATTCTGTAATAGAACGAGATACTGCCAGTAAATAGTTCCTTAGGAATACATCATTCCCTTGTATTTGTTGGGACCCCTTATATCTTTCCTAAATAATAAAGACCTAACTTGTTCAACCTTTCTCTGTGTCTTCGTTGCTGAAACCCAGGCAACATTCTATTTGATCTCCTCTGCACTCTCTCTATTTTGTTGACCTTTTTCCTATAATTATGCCTACCAAAATTATACACCATACTCCACAATTGACCTCACCAATACCTTGTACAATTTAACATTACAACCCAACTTCTACACACAATGCTCTGATTTATAAAGGCCAACACACCAAAATCTTTCTTTACCATCCTATCTTCATGAAATTCCACCTTCATGGAACCATGCACAGTTATTCCTAGATCCCTCTGTTCAACTTCATTCCTCAATTCACAATCATTTACCGTGTAGGTTCAATTTTGATTTGTCCTGCCAAGATGTATCATCTCACACTTATCAACATTAAACCCATCTGTCATGTTTCAACCCACTCTTCCAAATGATCTAAATCTCTCTGTACAATTTTAAAATCTACTTCATTATTCACAACACCCCCTATCTTAGTATCATCTACATAGTTATTAATCTATTTTACCACACCAACATCCAGATTATTGATTCACATGACAAACAACAGTGGACCCAACACACATCCCCGAGGTACCCCTCTAGTCACTGACCTCCAACCTGACAAACATCCATCCACCATTGCTCTCTGACATCTCCCATACAGCCACTTTTTAATTCATCTTGCTATTCCTTACTAACCCTTCTTAACCCAACCTTATTTCGTTATTGATCCTTGTCAAAGGCCTTACTGAAGTTCATCTAGACAACATCCACCACTTTACCCTCATCAATTTCCCTAGTAACTTTTTCAAAAAATTCAAGATTAGTCAAACATCACAATCACAAACCCATGCTAATTCTTCCTAATCCTACCCTATTTATCCAAATTCTTATATATTGTCTTAAGTATCCTTTCCATTATTTTGCCCACCACTGATGTCAAACAATGTTCTTGGTAAAACTCTACTCTTTTCTCACATCTTTGTCCTCCTGTTCACTTACCTCAGGGCTATTATCTATTCATACCTGCGGGACGGCCCTCATGTAATTATGAAATGGTACCAGGTATATCAACCTTCTACCTGAACATCGGTCGGTAGTGTTTAGAAAACTCATACATACACCTGTCTTCAGGTTTTAAAGGGTCCTTCCTCCTGGTCCACCTCCAACAGCTTTTACTTTACCTGTTCATAAATAGACTTGTATATCATAATTAACTGTTTCATATACTTTTTAATTCTATATTTAACTGTTCCAAACTCGGTCTCTTGTAAGGGACCTCTCCATTGTGCCACCTGCTCGGTTAGTTTGCATGCAACATCTCTTCAGTGCCAATGGCAGGGCATCGATCCAATTCAACTTTGTAATTAAACAAATCTTATTTATAATTAACCTTCAATGTTCCATTTATTCTTTCCACCATGCCTGTAACTGCAGGTGTTACCTACCCAAATGTGTATTTTACTCTAAGGGTCTCTATCGCCAACTTGGCTACTCCCTAAATGAAAACAATCCATTGTCAAAGCTGATTTCTGTAGGTCTACCAAACCTCGTAATTACCTTATTCATCATAAACGACACTACAGGGCTTATACCTAATCTAGTCTGAACTATATCCTGCCTTTTCCCGAGGTTATCATACTCTGTCCTACATTCTGAAGTATTTTTTAAAATCTCTCTCTCTCTCTCTTACATCGCTTTTCACTTATGGAACAATACCAACAAATCCTCCTTTAAATCCTTTTCTCTCTTGGGGACCCAGTCCTGTTAGGCTTATATCCAGATTAATTTCACTCCTGATAGGACTTTTTGAGGAAACGTTCCCCAAAGACATTCATTATTGGCATGTAATTCTCTGGCCCTGCTTGGTTCCGTCATAGGACTCACTTGTCTTTTCAACCAGGTCCATTGTTTATTGACAACAGCTCCTCCTGCTGGTTTGCAAGTCTTTTTCCTATCTTTGCGATATTTCACGACTGCAGAGACCAACTGTTCGCTGAATCGGGGGTGGGAAATTAATGACAATCTCACCACCTTCTCCAATCTGCTTGACTTTAAGAAGAATGACATCCACCACAGTAGTTCATAATATAATGTTCATCAATCAACTCTCCACCTTTTCAGCTGGTTTTCCAGATAGCCTGCTGGATTACATTGTCTGAGGGCCTGCCATACCCTCTGCCTGACTGTGTCAAACAGTATGCCATTGCTTATTTACATTGTTCGCATCAGTTTATACCATCCATCTTCAGTAGTTCTGTCACTTTTACCAACAGTGCCTTCAAATCTTCCGTGGTCAATAATCGTCCCACGTTCTCCTCCTCCAAAGCCCTAATCCATTCCTCCCCATCAGGGATATAGGGTGAGGTGATTTTTTAGCCCTCTCAGTTTATGGGTGCCCCAAGGGATAATCTGTGTCTGTCCTTCTCTTTTCTCTTTAAAGCAGTCTCATCACTTTATCCCAATGCTTCCAACTTTAATCCTTCTGGTATGCCTTCTTTCTTATTCTAAACTCAATTTCTTGCTTCTCAAATATTCTAGCTCCTTGCAAATTCATTCACCTTTCTTTTTTAAATCTTCCACTGACTCCTCCTGCTTTATTACTTTCACGCCTGTCGTTTTTCTACTTCTGTTATCTTCTAACTACCTCTCTCTCCTTCCTTTCTAAACTTGAATGTTTACCAATGAACTTATTTCCAATTATTTCAATCCATATTCACCACTATTTTAAATGTCCAATTCCCAGCACTAGTAACAATTTCCCAAATTAACTTTACTGACTAGAAATCTAAAAGAACATCAGAAAAACCAAAAGCTGATTTTACAACTTCCCCTTCTAGGTTACGAGGATACAAACAGTTAATCGTTATCTTACAGCTGTTCGTCGCCTTTCACCATGACCTAATTTATTTAAAGGAACATACACCTACCTACAGTGGACATTTTTGATTCTAATAAAACTTACTTACTTACTTACTTACTCTTACAGTGTGGTCTACAAATACAATATAATTATCACATATATAAAATCCCTGGGTATTTCCTTGCCCCAGAGGCTCAGCATTCGCCCCAACGGACTATCAGGCAGAATGCGGCTTTACCGCCCTTCCCCTTCCTTTTGGGCTTTCCGTTTCATTGCCCATCCTCCCGATCGGAATTTCCCCCGATCTATTTAATCGCCCGAGTAGTACTTAATAGTCGTTTTCTTACCCGGGTCCTGTGCACAAGAATCACTCGATTTGGCTCCTCGCGATTTCCAACTACTCCCACATGTTTCTCTAATCTCTGGTCTGGGATATCACTCGCTCAAACCGCTGACGGCAAGCAAGGGGTCCAGGGCCGCTGAATCAGCGGGGTGCACCGTCCCCTCTCCCGTATACCGGCCACCAGCTGGCCGGAGTGGCGATCCCAAGACGAGCCCCCAGGCTTGTGAGGTGCAAAAAGTGAGTGCTCACAATCACGATGCTAGAGAAATGAGAGAAACAAGTTTATTTATTAGCATGTCTGCAGAGTCGGGTGCCTCCCTGTCGAGACACACCGAGGTCGGGAAAGCCACTCTCTTTTATTCATATCATTTTACATTTGTTACATCTTTATTCCTCCCCTTCGGGCTCCTTTCAAATCAGAGCACTGAGGTGCACAATCTACCGGTCCCGCCCCCGGTGCCTCCCCACATCATACATCGCATGTACATTTAAATCAGACATCTTGTGATGATGGGCGTGTTTGCAATATTCATTTGTCTCATTACCCATGCGCACTAGAGAGTTGTTCATGCCCTTTACCCCAGTTCTTCCTGGACTGTCGCTATCTCCTTTTTCTCATCCTTGAAGCTCATCTACTCTCTACAATACAAAGGGTTCTTAGTCTAAATCAACTATACCTATTAACCCCTTCCTCACAACATCTTCTGTAGAGAAAGGTACGTTTTTGGAAGGAACATAGTGCCACAAATGTGTGACTCCAGGATGACACGGCCCATTGTGAAGATCAGTGAGTGCAGAAGAATGAACAGAGGCACAAAATGCTGGAGTTAATGTATCTGGAGCAACATTATCCTTACCAGGGCGGTACTCAATTGAATAACTATATGCAGATAATTCAATCCTCCATTCATGAATTTTACTGTTTTTAATCTTCGTTCGTTTCCGATTATCCAGCATAAAAGCTACTGAACGCTGATCTGTTATCAAAGTGAAGTGCTGGCGAGCAAGGAAATGACTCCATTTCCTCACTGCTTCAATAATTGCTGTAGCTACCTTTTCGGACGGGAGGGTAGTGCAATTCAATACCTTGGAGAGTACGTGACATGAAAGCCACTGGTTGTCCTCCTTGATTTAATGTTGCTGATACTGCTAAATCAGAGGCATCACATTCAACAACAAAGGGGAGATCCTCATCGATGGCGTGTAATGTCGCAGATTCTAATTGTCTAGAAGTAAAGGCACCAATTGCTGTAGAGTCAAGGGGGAAAGATTTTGTTCTAATCAAAGGTTGAATTTTGTCAGCAACATTTGGTATCCATTTGAGCATAATATGCAAACATCCAAAGAACACCTTCGTAGAGAGTGTAATGTGACTGGAACAGGGATCTCTTGGAGTGGGCAGAGTCTTTCTGGATCAGGCTGGATTATATCATTTCCATCCCAATAACCAAGATATTAATTGTTGACACTGATGTTATTAACTTTGCCTCATTTAATGTTAGATGTTTAGAATGTACAACATCTAAAAACCGTTGTACATTTTCATCATGTTCAGCTTGGTCTTTTCCAGCAATAGTTAAATTATCAAGATAAGGAAAGTATCTTTAAGGTTTTCTTGTTCAACAAGTTTGTCCATCTCTCTCTGAAAAACAGCCACGCCATTAGTTACACCAAAAGGAACTCTGCAGTGGTGATATAATTTCCATTTGCTTCAAACGCAGTGTATTTCTTCTCTGATTCCTTCAAAGCAATTTGGTAAGACTCCCCGCAACTTTTAAGTCCAAAAGTAGAGAATATCTTATACTTAATTAGCTAATATATTGATAATCTCTTCTATACGAGGTAGTGGATATGCATCAAGATCCATGAACTGGTTTATAGAGTAATCAATGCAGAGTCTCTTTCTATGTCTCTCCAAGGGGTCCTTAACCATGACAACTTGTGCCCTCCAAGGGGAAGAGCTGGGTTCTATGATACCTTCTTGTAAAAGATTAGTTACTTCTGTGTTGATAAAGTTCCTATCATCTTTACTAAAATGTCTTGATTTTGTAGCAATTGGCTTGCACTTGGAGGATAAATTAGTGAATAATGAAGGACATTCAACATATGCAGCAGAAAAAACACACAATACTGGTGGCTTTGACAATACAAGATCAGGCATAGTTCCTTCAGACATTATTTGAAGTGATCTGTGCTGTTTCTGAAAATCCTGACCTAGAATTATATCGCGACACAAATGTTTCAAAATACCAAGACATACAGATTTATAGCTAGTTTTGTTCAGAATAAAGTCTACAATACAAGATCCAATAATTTGAGTATTGAGAGTTGTCAGAGCCATCGAGATTTCTCTATTTGAAGGAATTATAGTTAGATTTAGTCGAGACACAACTTGTTCACTTATAAAACGTTCTGAACTGCCAGAATCAAGTAGTACATTAAGTGTATGGCCATTGATGGATACCGTTGTAGCTGCATGAGACAAGCTCTGAGGAAATGCAGCTATAATTACACATAAAGAAGGCATATACATGGCAGCAGTCACACTTTTAGTAGTTGCTTTGGACTTGCATACTCTAGAAAAATGTCCCTTCTTGCCACAACTATTACAAGTTGCCTCTTGAGCAGGGCATCTCTCTCTCTTATGAATATTACCCCCGCAAAAGTAACACTTCCTTTTTGAATAATGATATACTGCAGCAAGGTCTCCTTTATCAGTAGAAATTGTTTCAGCTTGCTCCATATTAGTACTTGGGTGAAATTCCTTTGTAGTAGTTGCAGCAGAATACACATTAGATGAGTCATATGCATCAACATTTTTCTGAGCCAAGTCTAATAAGCTTGATTGTAAGCTGACTGTAAAGCCAAGGTTTTGTTTTCTAATAGTTTCTGTCGTATTAAAGGCGATGCCAAACCATTGATAAAAGAGTCTCGAATAAGTTCCTGTCGATATTGATCAGCCGTAACTACTTTGAATGGACATTCTTTACTAAGTCTTTGAAGTACTTGTGAAAATTCATCAATTGACTCACCAGGTTTTTGTTTCCGAGTACCAAGGAGGTGTCGAGCGAATATCACATTGGGTTTCTTAACGAAGAGTCTGCTTAGTACATCAATAGCAGAAACATAAGTTGTACATTCCACTATGTAATCATATACATCAGAAGAGACGAAGCTTATTAATGTCTTGAGTCTGTCTGGTGCATCATTGCCACACTCATCAAAGAAGTTATTTAATATACGAAGCCAGTGCTTCCATTCCTTTGCAGTAGCAGGTGAGTTGGGATCCAGATCCAAGCGTTGTGGTTTCAATAGTTTCTCCATCCCAAGTCGGACTGCTAAGATAAGTTGCTTATATTGTTGCGAGGCAAATGAAACTTTTCACTACTCAAAATTTACTTAACTTTATTTAAGCTTTAAGCAACTTATTTCTTTAATACATAAACTCAGAAACGTCTGGCAAACATGGCTGATTCCGCAGGCCTTTCCCGCCCGAAATACCTCGCACATTCGCACACTCCGGAAAAGTCTTGCACATGCGCACACTCTAGAAGAGCCCCGCACCTGCGCACATGCGCCCACTTCAGTTTGAAACTGCAAAAGGTTTGCTTTGAAAATGCAAAAGGTGTGCTTTGAAAACGCAAATGGTGGTTTGGTTTGAAAATGCAAATAGTGGTCTGGTTTGGAAATGCAAAAGGTTTGGTTTGAAAATGCAAAAGGTTTGCTTTTAAAATGCAAAAGGTGGTTTCCTTTGAAAATGCAAAAAATGATTTGCTTTGAAAATGCAAAAGGTGGTTCGGTTTGGAAATGCAAAAGATTTGGTTTGAAAATGCAAAAGGTTTGGTTTGAAAATGCAAAAGGTTTGGTTTGAAAATGCAAAAGGTTTGCTTTGAAAATGCAAAAGGTGGCATTCTTTGAAAATGCAATTGTTAGTTTGCTTTGAAAATGCAAGAATGGTTTGCTTTGAAAATGCAAAAGTGGTTTTGCTTTGAAAATGCAAAATGTGGTTTGCTTTGAAAATACAAAAGGTGGTTTGCCTTGAGATTGCAAAAGGTTTGCTTTGAAAATGCAAAGGGTTTGCTTTGAAAATGCAAAAGGTGGTTTGGTTTGAAAATGCAAAAGGTGGTTTGCTTTATGGAAAATGTGGCTGGCTTTGAAAATGCAAAAGGTGGTTTTCTTTCAAAATGTAAAAATGTAGTTTTGTTTGAAAATGCAAATGGTGGTTTGGTTTAGAAAAGCAAAAGGTAGTTTGGATTGGAAATGCAAAAGGATGGCTTTGAAAATGCAAAAGGTGCTTTGCTTAGAAAATGCTAAAGATTTGATTTGAAAATTCAAAAGGTTTTGTTTGAAAATGCAAAAGGTTTGCTTTGAAAATGCAAAATGTGGTTTGCTTTAAAAATGCAAAAGGTGGTTTTCTTTGAAAATGCAAAAGGTGGTTTGCTTTGAAAATGCACAAGGGTTTACTTTGAAAATGCAAAATGTTTGCTTTGAAAATGCAAATAGTGGTTTGCTTTGAAGGGCAAATGGTGGTTTGCTTTGAAAATGCAAAACATGGTTTGCTTTGAAAATGCAAAAGGTGGTTTGCTTTGAAAATGCAAATGGTGGTTTGCTTTGAAAATGCAAAATGTGGTTTGCTTTGAAATTGCAAAAAGTGGTTTGCTTTGAAAATGCAAATGGTGGTTTGCTTTGAAAATGCAAAAGGTGGTTTGCTATAAAATGCCAAAAGGCGGTTTGCTTTGAAAATGCAAAATGTGGATTTCTTTGAAAATGCAAAAGGTCGTTTGTTTTGATAATGCAAAAAGTGGTTTGCTTGGAAAATGCAAAAGTTGGTTTGCTGGTTTGCATTGAAAATGCAAAAGGTGGTTTGCTTTGAAAATGCAAAAGGGGGTGTGCTTTGAAAATGCAAAAGGTGGTTTGCTTTAAAAATGCAAAAGGAGGTTTGCTTTGAAAATGCAAAAGGTGGTTTGCTTTGAAAATGCAAAAGGTGGTTTGCTATGAAAATGCAAAAAGGTTTGCTAAAAATGCAGTAGATTGTTTGCTTTGAAAATGGAAAAGGTGGTTTGCTTTGAAAATGCAAAAGGTGGTTTGCTTTGAAAATGCAAAAAATGTGGTTTGCTTTGAAAATGCAAAAGGTGGTTTGCTTTGAAAATACAAAAGGTGGTTTGCTTTGAAAATGCAAAGGTGGCTTGCTTTTAATATGCAAATGGTGGTTTGCTTTGAAAATGCAAAAGGTGGTTTACCTTGAAAATGCAAAAGGTGGTTTGCTTTGAAAATGCAAATGGTGGTTTGCTTTGAAAATGTAAAAGGTGGTTTGCTTTGAAAATGCAAAAGGTGGTTTGCTGGTTTGCATAGAAAATGCAAAAGCTGCTTTTTAATGGAAATGCAAAAGGTGGTTTGCTTTGAAAACGAAAAGATGGTATGCTTTGAAAATGCAAAAGGTGGTTTGCTTTGAAAATGCAAAAGGTTTGCTTTGAAAATGCAAAGGGTTAGGTTGAAAATGCAAAAAGGTTAGCTTTGAAAATGCAAATAGTGGTTTGCTTTGAAGGGCAAATTGTGGTTTGCTTTGAAAAAGCAAAAGGTGGTTTGCTTTGAAAAGGCAAAAGGTGGTTTGCTTTGAAAAGGCAAAAGGTGGTTTGCTTTGAAATTGCAAAAAGTGGTTTGCTTTGAAAATGCAAATGGTGGTTTGCTTTGAAAATGCAAAAGGTGGTTTGTTATAAAATGCCAAAAGGCGGTTTGCTTTGAAAATGCAAAATGTGCTTTGCTTTGAAAATGTAAAATGTCGTTTGTTTAGAAAATGGAAAAGGTGGTTTGCTTTGAAAATGCAAAATTTGGTTTGCTGGTTTGCATTGAAAATGCAAAAGGTGGTTTGCTTTGAAAATGAAAAAATGTGGTTTGCTTTTAAAATCAAAAGGTTTGCTTTGAAAATGCAAAGGGTTTACTTTGGAAATGCAAAGGGTTTACTTTGAAAATGCAAAAGGTTTGCTTTGAAAATGAAAATAGTGGTTTGCTTTGAAGGGCAAATGGTGGTTTGCTTTGAAAATGCAGAAGGTGATTTGCTTTGAAAATGCAAAACGTGGTTTGCTTTGAAAATGGAAAACGTGATTTGCTTTGAAAATGCAAAAGGTGGTTTGCTTTGAAAAAGCAAAAGGTGGTTTGCTTTGAAAAAGCAAAAGGTGGTTTGCTTTGAAAATGCAAAAAGGTTTTCTTTAAAAATGCAGTAGATGGTTTGCTTTGAAAATTGAAAAGGTGGTTTGCTTTGAAAATGCAAAAGGTGGTTTGCTTATAAATTGCAAAAAAGTGGTTTGCTTTGAAAATGCAAAAGGTGGTTTGGTATAAAAATGCCAAAAAGTGGTTTGCTTTGGAAATGCAAAAGGTGGTTTGCTTTGAAAATGCAAAAGGTCGTTTGCTTTGAAAATGCAAAAGGTCATTTGCTTTGAAAATGCAAAAGGTGGTTTGCTGGTTTGCATTGAAAATGCAAAAGCTGCTTTTCAATGAAAATGCAAAAGGTGGTTTGCTTTGAAAATGAAAAAGGTGGTTTGCTTTGAAAATGCAAAAGGTGGTTTGCTTTGAAAATGCAAAAGGTCGTTTGCTGGTTTGCATTGAAAATGCAAAAGCTGGTTTGCTTTGAAAATGCAAAATGTGGTGTGCTTTGAAAATGCAAAAGGTGGTCTGCTTTGAAAATCCAAAAAGGTTTGCTTTATAATGTAGTAGATAGTTTGCTTTGAAAAAGGAAAAAGTGGTTTGCTTTGAAATTACAGAAGGTGGTTTGCTTTGAAATTGCAAAAAAAACTGGTTTGCTTTGAAAATGCAAAAGGTGGTTTGCTTTGAAAATACAAAAGGTGGTTTGCTTTGAAAATACCATAGGTGGCTTTCTTTTAATATGGAAATGGTGGTTTGCTTTGAAAATGCAAAAGGTTGTTTGTCTTTACTATGTAAAAGGTAGTTTGCTTTGAAAATGCAAATGGTGGTTTGCTTTGAAAATGCAAAAGGTTTGCTTTGAAAATGCAAATAGTGGTTTGCTTTGAAGGGCAAATGGTGGTTTGCTTTGAAAATACAAAAGGTGGTTTTCTTTGAAAATGAAAAAAAGGTTGTTTGCTTTTAAAATCAAAAGGTTTGCTTTGAAATGCAAAGGGTTTACTTTGAAAATGCAAAACGTTTGCTTTGAAAATGCAAAAAGTGGTTTGCTTTGAAGGGAAAATGGTGGTTTGCTTTGAAAAAGCAAAAGGTGGTTGCTTAGAAGATGCAAAAGGTGGTTTGCTTTGAAAATGCAAAAGGTGGTTTGCTTTTAAAATGCAAAAGGTGGTTTCCTATAAAAACGCCAAAAGGAGGTTTGCTTTGAAAATGCAAAAGTTGGTCTGCTTTGAAAATGCAAAAGGTGGTTTACTTTGAAAATGCTAAAGGTGGTTTGCTTTGAAAATGCAAATGGTGGTTTGCTTTGAAAATGAAAAAGTGGTTTGCTTTCAAAATGCAAAGGGTTTACTTTGAAAATGCAAAAGGCGGTTTGCTTTGAAGGGCGTATGGTGGTTTGCTTTGAAAACGCAAAAGGTGGTTTGATTTGAAAATGAAAAAAAAGGTGGTTTGCTTTTAAAATCAAAAGGTTTGCTTTGAAAATGCAAAGGGTTTACTTTGAAATTGCAAAAGGTTTGTTTTGAAAATGCGAATAGTGGTTTGCTTTGAAAAAGCAAAAGGTGGTTGCTTTGAAGATGCAAAAGGTGGTGTGCTTTGAAAATGCAAAAAGGTGGTTTGCTTTTAAAATGCAAAAGGTGGATTGCTGGTTTGCATTGAAATTGCAAAAGAGAGTTTGCTTTGAAAATGTAAAAGGTGGTGTGCTTTGAAAATGCAAAAGGTGGTTTGCTTTGAAAATGATATAGGTGGTTTGCTTTGAAAATGCAAAAAGGTTTGCTTTAAAAAAGCAGTAGATGGTTTGCTTTGAAAATGGAAAAGGTGGTTTGAAAATTCAAAAGGTGGTTTCCTTTGAAAATGCAAAAAGGTTTGCTTTAAAAATGCAGTAGATGGTTTGCTTTGAAAATGCAGTAGATGGTTTGTTTTGAAAATGCAAAAGGTAGTTTGCTTTGAAAATGCAAAAGGTCGTTTGCTTTGAAAATACAAAAGGTCGTTTGCTTTTAAAATGCAAAAGGTCGTTTGCTTTGAAAATGCAAAAGGTGGTTTTCTGGTTTGCATTGAAAATGCAGAAGCTGCTTTTTAATGGAAATGCAACAGGTGGTTTGCTTTGAAAATGCAAAAGATAGTATGCTTTGAAAATGCAAAAGGTGGTTTGCTTTGAAAATGCAAAATGTCGTTTGCTTTGAAAATGCAAACGGTGGTTTTCTGGTTTGCATTGAAAATGCAGAAGCTGCTTTTTAATGGAAATGCAACAGGTGGTTTGCTTTGAAAATGCAAAAGGTGGTTTGCTTTGAAAATGGAAACGGTGTTTTGCTTTGAAAATGCAAAAGGTGGTTTGCTTTGAAAATACAAAAAGGTTTGCTTTGAAAATACAAAACGTGGTTTGATTTGAAAATGCAAAAAGTGGCTTTGTTTTAATATGCAAATGGTGGTTTGCTTTGAAAATGCAAAAGGTGGTTTGCTTTTAAAATGCAAAAGGTGGTTTGGTTTGAAAATGCAAATGTTGGTTTTCAATGAAAATGTAAAAGGTGGTTTGCTTTGAAAATGCAAAAGGTGGTTTGGTATAAAAATGCCAAAATGTGGTTTGCTTTGAAAATGTAAAAGGTGGTTTGCTTTGAAAATGCAAACGGTCGTTTGCTTTGAAAATGCAAAAGGTGGTTTGCTGGTTTGCATTGAAAATGCAAAAGCTGCGTTTTAATGGAAATGCAAAATGTGGTTTGCTTTGAAAATGCAAAAGATGGTATGCTTTGAAATTGCAAAAAGGTTTTCTTTAAAAATGCAATAGATGGTTTGCTTTGAAAATGGAAAAGGTGGTTTTGTTTGAAAATGCAAAAGGTGGTTTCCTTTGAAAATGCAAAAGGTGGTTTGCATTTAAAATTCAAAAAGGTTTGCTTTAAAAAAGCAGTAGATGGTTTGCTTTGAAAATGGAAAAGGTGGTTTGAAAATGCAAAAGGTGGTTTCCTTTGAAAATGCAAAAGGTTGTTTGCTTTGAAAATACAAAAGGTCGTTTGCTCTGAAAATGCAAAAGGTCGTTTGCTTTTTATATGCAAAAGGTCGTTTGCTTTGAAAATGCAAAAGATTGTTTGCTTTGAAATTGGAAAAAATTGGTTTGCTTTGAAAATGCAGAAGTGGTTTGCTTTGAAAATACAAAACGTGGTGTGATTTGAAAATGCAAAAAGAGGCTTTGTTTTAATATGCAAATGGTGGTTTGCTTTGAAAATGCAAAAAGTGGTTTGCTTTTAAAATGCAAAAGGTGGTTTGGTTTGAAAATGCAAATGTTGGTTTTCAATGAAAATGTAAAAGGTGGTTTGCTTTGAAAATGCAAAAGGTGGTTTGGTATAAAAATGCCAAAATGTGGTTTGCTTTGAAAATGTAAAAGTTGGTTTGCTTTGAAAATGCAAACGGTCGTTTGCTTTGAAAATGCAAAAGGTGGTTTGCTGGTTTGCATTGAAAATGCAAAAGCTGCGTTTTAATGGAAATGCAAAATGTGGTTTGCTTTGAAAATGCAAAAGATGGTATGCTTTGAAATTGCAAAAAGGTTTGCTTTAAAAAAGCAGTAGATGGTTTGCTTTGAAAATTGAAAAGGTGGATTGAAAATGCAAAATGTGGTTTCCTTTGAAAATGCAAAAAGGTTTGCTTTAAAAATGCAATAGATGGTTTGCTTTGAAAATGGAAAAGGTGGTTTTGTTTGAAAATGCAAAAGGTGGTTTCCTTTGAAAATGCAAAAGGTGGTTTGCATTTAAAATTCAAAAAGGTTTGCTTTAAAAAAGCAGTAGATGGTTTGCTTTGAAAATGGAAAAGGTGGTTTGAAAATGCAAAAGGTGGTTTCCTTTGAAAATGCAAAAGGTTGTTTGCTTTGAAAATACAAAAGGTCGTTTGCTCTGAAAATGCAAAAGGTCGTTTGCTTTTTATATGCAAAAGGTCGTTTGCTTTGAAAATGCAAAAGATTGTTTGCTTTGAAATTGGAAAAAATTGGTTTGCTTTGAAAATGCAGAAGTGGTTTGCTTTGAAAATACAAAACGTGGTTTGATTTGAAAATGCAAAAAGAGGCTTTGTTTTAATATGCAAATGGTGGTTTGCTTAGAAAATGCAAAAAGTGGTTTGCTTTTAAAATGCAAAAGGTGGTTTGGTTTGAAAATGCAAATGTTGGTTTTCAATGAAAATGTAAAAGGTGGTTTGCTTTGAAAATGCAAAAGGTGGTTTGGTATAAAAATGCCAAAATGTGGTTTGCTTTGAAAATGTAAAAGTTGGTTTGCTTTGAAAATGCAAACGGTCGTTTGCTTTGAAAATGCAAAAGGTGGTTTGCTGGTTTGCATTGAAAATGCAAAAGCTGCGTTTTAATGGAAATGCAAAATGTGGTTTGCTTTGAAAATGCAAAAGATGGTATGCTTTGAAAATGCAAAAAGGTTTGCTTTAAAAAAGCAGTCGATGGTTTGCTTTGAAAATGGAAAAGGTGGATTGAAAATGCAAAATGTGGTTTCCTTTGAAAATGCAAAAAGGTTTGCTTTAAAAATGCAATAGATGGTTTGCTTTGAAAATGGAAAAGGTGGTTTTCTTTGAAAATGCAAAAGGTGGTTTGATTTGAAATTGCAAATGTGTGGTTTGCTTTGAACATGCAAAAAGGTGATCTGCTTTGAAAATGCTAAAGTTGGTTTGCTTTGAAAATGCAAAAGGTGGTTTGCTTTGAAAATGCAAAAGGTGGTTTGCTTTGAAAATGCAAAATGAGGTTTGCTTTAAAAATGCAGTAGATGGTTTGCTTTGAAAATAGAAAAGGTGGTTTGCTTTGAAAATGCAAAAGATGGTTTGCTTTGAAATTGCAAACAAGTGGTTTGCTTTGAAAATGCAAAAGGTGGTTTACTTTGAAAATACAAAACGTTGTTTGATTTGAAAATGCCAAAAGTGGCTTTCTTTTAATATGCAAATGGTGGTTTGCTTTGAAAATGCAAAAGGTGGTTTGCTTTGAAAATGCAAAAGGTGGTTTGCTTTGAAAATGCAAATGTCGGTTTTAATTGAAAATGAAAAAGGTGGTTTGCTTTGAAAATGCAAAAGGTGGTTTGGTATAAAAATGCAAATGGTGGTTTGCTTTGAAAATGCAAAAGGTGGTTTGCTTTGAAAATGCAAACGGTCGTTTGCTTTTAAAATGCAAAAGGTGGTTTGCTGGTTTGCATTGGAAATGCAAAAGCTGTTTTTTAATGGAAATGCAAAAGGTGCTTTGCTTTGAAAATGCAAAATATGGTATGCTTTGAAAATGCAAAAAGGTTTGCTTTAAAAAAGCAGTAGATGGTTTGCTTTGAAAATGGAAAAGGTGGATTGAAATTGCAAAAGGTGGTTTCCTTTGAAAATGTAAAAAGGTTTGCTTTAAAAATGCATTAGATGGCTTGCTTTTAATATGCAGAAGGTCGTTTGATTTGAAAATGCAAAAGATTGTTTGCTTTGAAATTGCAAAAAAGTGGTTTGCTTTGAAAATGCAAAAGGTGGTTTGCTTTGAAAATACAAAACGTGGTTTAATTTGAAAATGCAAAAAGTGGCTTTGTTTTAATATGCAAATGGTGGTTTGCTTTGAAAATGCATAGGGTGGTTTACTTTTAAAATGCAAAAGGTGGTTAGCTTTGAAAATGCAAATGTTGGTTTTCAATGAAAATGTAAAAGGTGGTTTGATTTGACAATGCAAAAGATGGTTTGGTATAAATATGCCAAAAAGTGGTTTGCTTTGAAAATGTAAAAGGTGGTTTGCTTTGAAAATGCAAAAGGTGGTTTGCTGGTTTGCATTGAAAATGCAAAAGCCGCTTTTTAATGGAAATGTAAAAGGTGGTTTGCTTTGAAAATGCAAAAGGTGGTTTGCTTTGAAATGCAAAAGGTGGTTTGCTTTGAAAATGCAAAAAGGTTTGCTTTAAAAATGCAGTAGATGGTTTGCTTTGAAATTGCAAAAAAAGTGGTTTGCTTTGAAAATGCAAAAGGTGATTTGCTTTGAAAATACAAAACGTTGTTTGATTTGAAAATGCAAAAAGTGGCTTTCTTTTAATATGCAAATGGTTGTTTGCTTTGAAAATTCAAAAGGTGGTTTGCTTTTAAAATGCAAAAGGTGGTTTGCTTTGAAAATGCAAATGTTGGTTTTCATTGAAAATGTAAAAGGTGGTTTGCTTTGAAAATGCAAAAGGTGGTTTGCTGATTTGCATTGTAAGTGCAAAATCTGCTTTTTAATGGAAATTCAAAAGGTGGTTTGCTTTGAAAATGCAAAAGATGGTATGCTTTGAAAATGCAAAAAGGTTTGCTTTGAAAATGGAAAAGGTGGATTGAAATTGCAAAAGGTGGTTTCCTTTGAAAATGCAAAAAGGTTTGCTTTAAAAATGCAGTAGATGGTTTGCTTTGAAAATGGAAAAGGTGGTTTGCTTTGAAAATGCAAAAGGTGGTTTGATTTGAAATTGCAAATGTGTGGTTTGCTTTGAACATGCAAAAAAAGGTGGTCTGCTTTGAAAATGTTAAAGGTGGTTTGCTTCGAAAATGCAAAAGGTGGTTTGCTTTGAAATTGCAAAAGGTGGTTTGCTTTGAAAATGCAAAAGGAGGTTTGCTTTGAAAATGCAAATGGTCGTTTGCTCTATAAATGCAAACGGTCGTTTGCTATTAATATGCGAAAGGTCGTTTGCTTTGAAAATGCAAAAGGTTGTTTGCTTTGAATTTGCAAAAAAAAGTGGTTTGCTTTGTAAATGCAAAAGGTGGTTTGCTTTGAAAATACAAAACGTGGTTTGATTTGAAAATGCAAAAAGTGGCTTTGTTTTAATATGCAAATGGTGGTTTGCTTTGAAAATGCAAAAGGTGGTTTGCTTTTAAAGTGCAAAAGGTGGTTTGCTTTGAAAATGCAAATGTTGGTTTTCAATGAAAATGTAAAAGGTGGTTTGCTTTGAAAATGCAAAAGGTGGTTTGGTATAAAAATGCCAAAAAGTAGTTTGCTTTGAAAATGTAAAAGGTGGTTTGCTTTGAAAATGCAAAAGATGGTATGCTTTGAAAATGCTAAAAGGTTTGCTTTAAAAAAGCAGTAGATGGTTTGCTTTTTAAAATGGAAAAGGTGGATTGAAAATGCAAAAGGTGGTTTCCTTTGAAAATGCAAAAATGTTTGCTTTAAAAATGCAGTAGATGGTTTGCTTTGAAAATGGAAAAGGTGGTTTGCTTTGAAAATGCAAAAGATGGTTTGCTTTGAAATTGCAAAAAAAGTGGTTTGCTTTGAAAATGCAAAAGGTGGTTTGCTTTGAAAATACAAAACGTTGTTTGATTTGAAATTGCAAAAGGTGGTTTGCTGATTTGCATTGAAAATGCAAAAGTTGCTTTTTAATGGCAATGCAAAAGGTGGTTTGCTTTGAAAATGCAAAAGATGGTATGCTTTGAAAATGCAAAAAGGTTTGCTTTAAAAAAGCAGTAGATGGTTTACTTTGAAAATGGAAAAGTTGGATTGAAAATGCAAATGGTGGTTTGGTATAAAAATGCGAAAAAGTGGTTTGCTTTGAAAATGCAAAAGGTGGTTTGCTTTGAAAATGCATACGGTCGTTTGCTTTGAAAATGCAAAAGGTGGTTTGCTGGTTTGCATTGAAAATGCAAAAGCTGCTTTTTAATGGAAATGCAAAAGGTGGTTTGCTTTGAAAATGCAAAGACGGTATGCTTTGAAAATGCAAAAGGTGGTTTCCTTTGAAAATGCAAAAGGTGGTTTGCTTTGAATATGAAAAAGCTGGTTTGCTTTGAAAATGCTAAAGGTTTGCTTTGAAAATGCAAAGGGTTTACTTTGATAATGCAAAAGGTTTGCTTTGAAAATGCAAATGGTGGTTTGCTTTGAAAATGCAAAAGGTGGTTTGCTTTTAAAATGAAAAAGGTGGGTTGCATTGAAAATGCAAACGTTGGTTTGCTTGGATATTGCAAAAAGTGGTTTGCTTTGAAAATGCAAATGGTGGTTTGCTTTGAAAAGGCAAAAGGTGGTTTGCTATAAAAATGCCAAAAGGAGGTTTGCTTTCAAAATGCAAAATGTGGTTTTCTTTGAAAATGCAAAAGGTCCTTTGCTTTGAAAATGCAAAAGGTTTACTATGAAAATGAAAAAGTTGGTTTGCTGGTTTGAATTGAAAATGAAAAAGGTGGTTTGCTTTGAAAATACACAAGGTGGTTTGCTTTGAAAATGCATAAGGTGGTTTGCTTTGAAAATATAAAAGGTGGTTCGCTTTGAAATTGCAAAAAGTGGTTTGCTTTGAAAATGCAAAAGGTGGTTTGCTTTATAATGCAAAAGGTGGTTTGCTTTAAAAATGCAAAAGGTGGTTTGCTTTGAAAATACAAAATGTGGTTTGCTTTGAAAATGCAAAAGGTGATTTGTTTTGAAAATGCAAAAGGTGGTTTGCCATGAAAATGCAAAAGGTGGTTTGCTTAGAATAGGTGGTTGGCTTTGAAAATGCATAAGGTGGTTTGCATTGAAAATGCATAACGTTGTTTGCTTTGAAATTGCAAAAAGTGGTTTGCTTTGAAAATGCAAAACGTGGTTTGCTTTGAAAATGCAAATGTTGGTTTTCATTGAAAATGTAAAAGGTGGTTTGCTTTGAAAATGCAAAAGGTGGTTTGGTATAAAAATGCCAAAAAGTGGCTTGCTTTGTAAATGCAAAAGGTAGTTTGCTTTGAAAATGCAAACTGTCGTTTACTTTGAAAATGCAAAAGGTGGTTTGCTGATTTGCATTGAAAATGCCAACGCTGCTTTTTAATGGAAATGCAAAAGGTGGTTTGCTTTGAAAATGCAAAAGATGGTATACTTTGAAAATGCAAAAAGGTTTGCATTAAAAAAGCAGCAGATGGTTTACTTTGAAAATGGAAAAGGTGGATTGAAAATGCAAAAGGTGGTTTCCTTTGAAAATGCAAAAAGGTTTGCTTTAAAAATGCAGTAGATGGTTTGCTTTGAAAATGGAAACGGTGGTTTGCTTTGAAAATGCAAAAGGTGGTTTGCTTGGAAAATGCAAAAAGGTTTGATTTTATAATGCAGTAGATGGTTTGCTTGAAAATGGAAAAGGTGGTTTGCTTTGAAAATGCAAAAGATGGTTTGCTTTGAAATTGCAAAAAAGTGGTTTGCTTTGAAAATGCAAAATGTGGTTTGCTTTGAAAATACAAAACGTGGTTTGATTTGAAAATGCAAAAACTGGCTTGCTTTTAATATGCAAATGGTGGTTTGCTTTGAAAATGCAAAAGGTGGTCTGCTTTTAAAAATGCAAAAGGTGGTTTGCTTTGAAAATGCAAATGTTGGTTTTCAATGAAAATGCAAAATGTGGTTTGGTATAAAAATGCCAAAAAGTGGTTTGCTTTGAAAATGCAAAATGTTTGCGTTGAAAATGCAAATGGTGGTTTGCTATGAAAAGGCAAAAGGTGGTTTGCTATAAAAATGCCAAAAGGAGGTTTGCTTTCAAAATGCAAAAGGTGGTTTGCTTTGAATATGAAAAAGCTGGTTTGCTTTGAAAATGCTAAAGGTTTGCGTTGAAAATGCAAATGGTGGTTTGCTATGAAAAGGCAAAAGGTGGTTTGCTATAAAAATGCCAAAAGGAGGTTTGCTTTCAAAATGCAAAATGTGGTTTTCCTTCAAAATGCAAAAGGTCGTTTGCTTTGAAAATACACAAGGCGGTTTGCTTTGAAAATGCAAAAGGTGGTTTGCTTTGAAAATGCAAAAGGTGGTTTGTTTTGAAATAGTAAAAAGTGGTTTGCTTTGAAAATGCAAAAGATGGTATGCTTTGAAAATGCAAAAAGGTTTGCTTTAAAAAAGCAGTAGATGATTTACTTTGAAAATGGAAAAGGTGGATTAAAAATGCAAAAGGTGGTTTCCTATGAAAATGCAAAAAGGTTTGCTTTAAAAATGCAGTAGATGGTTTGCTTTGAAAATGGAAAAGGTGGTTTGCTTTGAAAATGCAAAAGGTGGTTTGCTTTGAAAATACAAAAAGGTTTGATTTTATAATGCAGTAGATGGTTTGCTTGAAAATGGAAAAGGTGGTTTGCTTTGAAAATGCAAAAGAAGGTTTGCTTTGAAATTGCAAAAAAGTGGTTTGCTTTGAAAATGCAAAATGTGGTTTGCTTTGAAAATACAAAACGTGGTTTGATTTGAAAATGCAAAAAGTGGCTTGCTTTTAATATGCAAATGGTGGTTTGCTTTGAAAACGCAAAAGGTGGTTTGCTTTTAAAAATGCAAAAGGTGGTTTGCTTTGAAAATGCAAATGTTGGTTTTCATTGAAAATGCAAAAGGTGGTTTGCTTTGAAAATGCAAATGTTGGTTTTCATTGAAAATGCAAAATGTGGTTTGGTATAAAAATACCAAAAAGTGGTTTGCTTTGAAAATGCAAAAGGTGGTTTGCTTTGAAAATGCAAAAGGTGGTTTGCTTTGAAAATGCAAAAGGTGGTTTGTTTTGAAATAGCAAAAAGTGTTTTGCTTTGAAAATGCAAAAGGTGGTTTGCTTTGTAAATGCTATAAGTGGTTTGCTTTGAAATTGCAAAAGGTGGTTTGCTTTGAAAATGCAAAAGGTGGTTTGTTTTGAAAATGCAAAAGGTGGTTTGCTTTGAAAATGCAAAAGGTGGTTTGCTTTGAAAATGCAAAAGGTGGATTGCTTTGAAAATGCAAAAGGTGGTTTGCTTTGAAAAGGTGGTTTGCTTTGAAAATGCATAAGGTGGTTTGCTTTGAAAATGCAAAAGTTGGTTAGCTTTGAAAATGCAAAAAGGTTTGCTTTGAAAATGCAAAAGATGGTTTGCTTTGAAAATGCAAATGGTGGTTCGCTTTGAAAAGGTGGTTTGCTTTGAAAATGCGTAAGGTGGTTTGCTTTGAAAATATAAAAGGTGGTTCGCTTTGAAATTGCAAAAAGCGGTTTGCTTTGAAAATGCAAAAGGTGGTTTGCTTTGAAAATGCAAAAGGTCGTTTGCTTTGAAAATGCAAAAGGTGGTTTGCTTTGAAAATACAAAATGTGCTTTGCTTTGAAAATGCAAAAGGTGATTTGCTTTGAAAATGCAAAAATTGGTTTGCCATGAAAATGCAAAAGGTGGTTTGCTTAGAATAGGTGGTTTGCTTTGAAAATGCATTAGGTGGTTTGCCTTGAAAATGCATAACGTTGTTTGCTTTGAAATTGCACAAAGTGGTTTGCTTTGAAAATGCAAAACGTGGTTTGCTTTGAAATGCAAAAGGTGGTTTGCTTTGAAAATTCAAAATGTGGTTTGCTTTGAAAATGCAAAAAGTGGTTTGCTTTGAAAATGCAAAAGGTGGTTTGCTGTTTGCGTTGAAAATGCAAAAGGTGTTTTAGTTTGAAAATGCAAAATGTGGTTTGCTTTGAAAATGCAAAAGGTAATTTGCTTTGAAAATGCTAAATGTGGTTTGCTTTGAAAATGCAAAAAGTAGTTTGCTTTGAAAATGCAAAAGGTGGTTTGCTGGTTTGCATTGAAAATGCAAAATGTGGTTTACTTTGAAAATGCAAAAGGTGATTTGCTTTGAAAATGCAAAAGGTCGTTTGCTTTGAAAGTGCAAAAGGTAGTTTGCTTTGAAAATGTTAAAGGGGGTTTGCTTTGAAAATGTAAAAATGCGGTTTGCTTGTAAAATGCAAAAGGTGGTTTGCTTTGAAAATGCTAAAACTGGTTTGCTTTGAAAATGCTAAAAGTGGTTTGCTTTCAAAATGCAAAAGGTCGTTTGCTGGTTTGCATTGAAATTGCAAAAGGTGGTTTGCTTTGAAAATGCAAAAGCTGGTTTATTTTGAAAATGCGAAAAAAAATTGCTTTGAAAATGCAAAATGTGGTTTCTTTGAAAATGCAAAAGGTGGTTTGTATTGAAATTACAAAAGGTGGTTTGTTTTGAAAATGCAAAAGGTGGTTTGCTTTGAAAATGCAAAAGGTGGTTTGCTTTGAAAATGCAAAAGGTGGTTTGGGTTGAAAATGCAAAATGTGGTTTGCTTTGAAAAGGTGGTTTGCTTTGAAAATGCGTAAGGTGGTTTGCTTTGAAAATGCAAAAGATGGTTGGCTTTGAAAATGCAAAAAGGTTTGCTTTGAAAATGCAAAAGATGGTTTGCTTTGAAAATGCAAATGGTGGTTCGCTTTGAAAAGATGGTTTGCTTTGAAAATGCATAAGGTGGTTTGCTTTGAAAATATAAAAGGTGGTTCGCTTTGAAATTGCAAAAAGTGGTTTGCTTTGAAAATGCAAAAGGTGGTTTGCTTTGAAAATGCAAAAGGTCGTTTGCTTTGAAAATGCAAAAGGTGGTTTGCTTTGAAAATACAAAATGTGCTTTGCTTTGAAAATGCAAAAGGTGATTTGCTATGAAAATGCAAAAGGTGGTTTGCCATGAAAATGCAAAAGGTGGTTTGCTTAGAATAGGTGGTTTGCTTTGAAAATGCATTAGGTGGTTTGCCTTGAAAATGCATAACGTTGTTTGCTTTGAAATTGCACAAAGTGGTTTGCTTTGAAAATGCAAAACGTGGTTTGCTTTGAAAATTCAAAATGTGGTTTGCTTTGAAAATGCAAAAAGTGGTTTGCTTTGAAAATGCAAAAGGTGGTTTGCTGTTTGCATTGAAAATGCAAAAGGTGTTTTAGTTTGAAAATGCAAAATGTGGTTTGCTTTGAAAATGCAAAAGGTAATTTGCTTTGAAAATGCTAAATGTGGTTTGCTTTGAAAATGCAAAAAGTAGTTTGCTTTGAAAATACAAAAGGTGGTTTGCTGGTTTGCATTGAAAATGCAAAAGGTGGTTTACTTTGAAAATGCAAAAGGTGATTTGCTTTGAAAATGCAAAAGGTCGTTTGCTTTGAAAGTGCAAAAGGTAGTTTGCTTTGAAAATGTTAAAGGGGGTTTGCTTTGAAAATGTAAAAATGCGGTTTGCTTGTAAAATGCAAAAGGTGGTTTGCTTTGAAAATGCTAAAACTGGTTTGCTTTGAAAATGCTAAAAGTGGTTTGCTTTCAAAATGCAAAAGGTCGTTTGCTGGTTTGCATTGAAATTGCAAAAGGTGGTTTGCTTTGAAAATGCAAAAGCTGGTTTATTTTGAAAATGCGAAAAAAAATTGCTTTGAAAATGCAAAATGTGGTTTCTTTGAAAATGCAAAAGGTGGTTTGTATTGAAATTACAAAAGGTGGTTTGTTTTGAAAATGCAAAAGGTGGTTTGCTTTGAAAATGCAAAAGGTGGTTTGCTTTGAAAATGGAAAAGGTGGTTTGGGTTGAAAATGCAAAATGTGGTTTGCTTTGAAAAGGTGGTTTGCTTTGAAAATGCGTAAGGTGGTTTGCTTTGAAAATGCAAAAGATGGTTGGCTTTGAAAATGCAAAAAGGTTTGCTTTGAAAATGCAAAAGATGGTTTGCTTTGAAAATGCAAATGGTGGTTCGCTTTGAAAAGATGGTTTGCTTTGAAAATGCATAAGGTTGTTTGCTTTGAAAATATAAAAGGTGGTTCGCTTTGAAATTGCAAAAAGTGGTTTGCTTTGAAAATGCAAAAGGTGGTTTGCTTTGAAAATGCAAAAGGTGGTTTGCTTTGAAAATGCAAAAGGTGGTTTGCTTTGAAAATACAAAATGTGCTTTGCTTTGAAAATGCAAAAGGTGATTTGCTTTGATAATGCAAAAGGTGGTTTGCCATGAAAATGCAAAAGGTGGTTTGCATTGAAAAAGCATAACGTTGTTTGCTTTGAAATTGCACAAAGTGGTTTGCTTTGAAAATGCAAAATGTGGTTTGCATTGAAATGCAAAAGGTGGTTTGCTTTGAAAATTCAAACGTGGTTTGCTTTGAAAATGCAAAAGGTGGTTTGCTTTGAAAATGCAAAAGGTGGTTTGCTGTTTGCATTGAAAATGCAAAAGGTGTTTTAGTTTGAAAATGCAAAAGGTGGTTTGCTTTGAAAATGCAAAAGGTGATTTGCTTTGAAAATGCTAAATGTGGTTTGCTTTGAAAATGCAAAAAGTGGTTTGTTTTGAAAATGCAAAAGGTGGTTTGCTGGTTTGCATTGAAAATGCAAAAGGTGGTTTACTTTGAAAATGCAAAAGGTGGTGGTCTTTGAAAATGCAAAAGGTGATTTGCTTTGAGAATTCAAAAGGTCGTTTGCTTTGAAAGTGCAAAAGGCAGTTTGCTTTGAAAATGTTAAAGGGGGTTTGCTTTGAAAATGCAAAAATGTGGTTTGCTTGGAAAATGCAAAAGGTGGTTTGCTTTGAAAATGCAAAAGGTGGTTTGCTTTGAAAATGCAAAAGGTGCTTTGCTTTTAAATTACAAAAGGTGGTTTGCTTTGAAAATGCAAAAGCTGGTTTGTTTTGAAAATGCGAAAAAAAAATTGCTTTGAAAATGCAAAATGTGGTTTCTTTGAAAATGCAAAAGGTGGTTTGTATTGAAAATACAAAAGGTGGTTTGTTTTGAAAATGCAAAAGGTGGTTTGCTTTGAAAATGCAAAAGGTGGTTTGCTTTGAAAATACATAAAGGTTTGCTTTGAAAAAACAAAAGGTGGTTTGTTTTGAAAATGCAGAAGGTGGTTTGTTTTGAAAATGCAAAAGGTGGTTTGCTTTGAAAATGCAAAAGGTGGTTTGCTTTGAAAATGCAAAAGGTGGTTTGCTTTGAAAATGCAAAAGGTGGTTTGCTTTGAAAATGCAAAAGGTGGTTTGCTTTGAAAAGGTGGTTTGCTTTGAAAATGCAAAAGGTTGTTTGTTTTAAAAATGCAAAAGGTGGTTTGTTTTGAAAATGCAAAAGGTGGTTTGCTTTGGAAATGCAAAAGGTGGTTTGCTTTGAAAATGCAAAAAGGTGGTTTGCTTTGAAAATGCGAAAAATGTTTTGCTTTGGAAATTCAAAAGGTGGTTTGTTTTGAAAATGCAGAAGGTGGTTTGTTTTGAAAATGCAGAAGGTGGTTTGTTTTGAAAATGCAAAAGATGGTTTGCTTTGAAAATGCAAAAGGTGGTTTGCTTTTAAAATTTAAAAGGTGGTTTGCTTTGAAAATGCAAAAGGTGGTTTGGTTTGAAAATGCAAAATGTGGTTTGCTTTGAAAAGGTGGTTTGCTTTGAAAATGCGTAAGGTGGTTTGCTTTGAAAATGCAAAAGATGGTTGGCTTTGAAAATGCAAAAAGGTTAGCTTTGAAAATGCAAAAGATGGTTTGCTTTGAAAATGCAAATGGTGGTTCGCTTTGAAAAGGTGGTTTGCTTTGAAAATGCATAAGGTGGTTTGCTTTGAAAATATAAAAGGTGGTTCGCTTTGAAATTGCAAAAAGTGGTTTGCTTCGAAAATGCAAAAGGTGGTTTGCTTTGAAAATGCAAAAGGTGGTTTGCTTTGAAAATGCAAAAGGTGGTTTGCTTTGAAAATACAAAATGTGCTTTGCTTTGAAAATGCAAAAGGTGATTTGCTTTGAAAATGCAAAAGGTGGTTTGCCATGAAAATGCAAAAGGTGGTTTGCTTAGAATAGGTGGTTTGCTTTGAAAATGCATAAGGTGGTTTGCATTGAAAAAGCATAACGTTGTTTGCTTTGAAATTGCACAAAGTGGTTTGCTTTGAAAATGCAAAACGTGGTTTGCATTGAAATGCAAAAGGTGGTTTGCTTTGAAAATTCAAACGTGGTTTGCTTTGAAAATGCAAAAGGTGGTTTGCTTTGAAAATGCAAAAGGTGGTTTGCTGTTTGCATTGAAAATGCAAAAGGTGTTTTAGTTTGAAAATGCAAAAGGTGGTTTGCTTTGAAAATGCAAAAGGTGATTTGCTTTGAAAATGCTAAATGTGGTTTGCTTTGAAAATGCAAAAAGTGGTTTGTTTTGAAAATGCAAAAGGTGGTTTGCTGGTTTGCATTGAAAATGCAAAAGGTGGTTTACTTTGAAAATGCAAAAGGTGGTGGTCTTTGAAAATGCAAAAGGTGATTTGCTTTGAAAATGCAAAAGGTCGTTTGCTTTGAAAGTGCAAAAGGTAGTTTGCTTTGAAAATGTTAAAGGGGGTTTGCTTTGAAAATGCAAAAATGTGGTTTGCTTCGAAAATGCAAAAGGTGGTTTGCTTTGAAAATGCTAAAACTGGTTTGCTTTGAAAATGCAAAAGGTGCTTTGCTTTTAAATTACAAAAGGTGGTTTGCTTTGAAAATGCAAAAGCTGGTTTGTTTTGAAAATGCGGAAAAAAAATTGCTTTGAAAATGCAAAATGTGGTTTCTTTGAAAATGCAAAAGGTGGTTTGTATTGAAAATACAAAAGGTGGTTTGTTTTGAAAATGCAAAAGGTGGTTTGCTTTGAAAATGCAAAATGTGGTTTGCTTTGAAAATGCAAAAGGTGGTTTGCTTTGAAAATGCAAAAGGTGGTTTGCTTTGAATAGGTGGTTTGCTTTGAAAATGCATAAGGTGGTTTGCTTTGAAAATGCAAAAGATGGTTTGCTTTGAAAATACATAAAGGTTTGCTTTGAAAATGCAAAAGGTGGTTTGTTTTGAAAATGCAGAAGGTGGTTTGTTTTGAAAATGCAAAAGGAGGTTTGCTTTGAAAATGCAAAAGGTGGTTTGCTTTGAAAATGCAAAAGGTGGTTTGCTTTGAAAATGCAAAAGGTGGTTTGCTTTGAAAATGCAAAAGGTTGTTTGCTTTCAAAATGCAAAAGGTGGTTTGCTTTGAAAATGCGAAAAAGGTTTTGCTTTGGAAATTCAAAAGGTGGTTTGTTTTGAAAATGCAGAAGGTGGTTTGTTTTGAAAATGCAGAAGGTGGTTTGTTTTGAAAATGCAAAAGATGGTTTGCTTTGAAAATGCAAAAGGTGGTTTGCTTTGAAAATTTAAAAGGTGGTTTGCTTTGAAAATGCAAAAGGTGGTTTGCTTTGAAAAGGTGGTTTGTTTTGAAAATGCAAAAGATGGTTTGCTTTGAAAATTCAAAAGGTGGTTTGCTTTGAAAATGCAAAAGGTGGTTTGCTTTGAAAATGCAAAAGATGGTTTGCTTTGAAAATACATAAAGGTTTGCTTTGAAAATGCAAAAGGTGGTTTGTTTTGAAAATGCAGAGGGTGGTTTATTTTGAAAATGCAAAAGGTGGTTTGCTTTGAAAATGCAAAACGTGGTTTGCTTTGAAAATGCAAAGGCAAGTGAGGTTGCTTTTAAAATGCAAAGGCAAGTGAGGTTGCTTTTAAAATGCAAAGGCAAGTGCGGTTGCTTTGAAAATGCATAGGCAAGTGATTCAAAGTCAAATCTTGACCACTTCCTGTTTGCACTGTATATTGGTTTTAGAAAAATGACTTCCACTCACGGCTTCGATTTTTGGCCATATTACTCAGTCCCCCTCCAGCTGTCAGGGCCATAGATGGAAAATATAAGACTTATTAATGTTTAAATAATGTTGAAATTCTCTCTCCTGTCAATCATGCCATGGAGGACACGCCCCATCCGGTGGGAGGGGGAGGGACTATAAACCCGGAAGTGTGGAATTGCCGCAGTCGCAAGATGGGGGAGGGAGAGTTCACGACTCTCAGTCTGAGCAGTGAATAAACTGATCACTGAACACATGTCCCCTAAACTGTGAGTGTGGTTTTATGTGCTTTTATGTGGTTTATTTGGAACTGTGTTTGGAAGGAATAAATGTTTTTACGTGCCTTTTGACTGTGCCTCTAATTTAAAAGTGTGCCTTTTGACTGTGCCGCTAATTGAAGAGTGCCTTTTGACGGTGTCGCTAATTGAAAAGTGTGCCTCTTGACTGTGCCGCTAATTGAAAAGTGTGCCTTTTGACGGTGCCGCTAATTGACAACTGTGCCCTTTGACTGTGCCGCTAAGCTGTGCCTATATTTTAAAATGTGATTTGCTTTATAAATGTGGCTTGCGTTTTAATGTGGCTTGCGTTTTAAATGTGGCTTGCTGTGCAACCGTTTTTGGAAGGAAAAACAGTGAATAAACGTTTTATTAGATCAGGACTGTGTTTAATGCAAAATTGCCGCTCATTCCGTGACTTAGTGGAGAGATGGTGCTGATTGCGTCATTTCCGGTGAGTTCAGAGGTGGCGCTCAGTGCGGAAGGGTCAAGTGGAGACACCGCCCTGAACCGTTAGTAACAGGATTCAGTATGGTTGCCACATTCTGAAGTTACTTGGCATTTTATTATTGGTGCTGTGCGTGAGTGTGTGTCTGTGTTTGTGTGTCTTTATTTGTGTGAGTGTGTGTGTGTGTCTCTGTGTTTGTGTGTGTGTGTGTGTGTGTGTCTTTGTGTTTGTGTGTGTGTGTGTGTGTGTGTTTGTGTGTGTGTGTGTTCCTGTGTGTGTCCCTGTGTGTGTGTCCCTGTGTGTGTGTCCCTGTGTGTCTCTCTGTGTGTGCCTCGCTGTGTGTGTCTGTGTGTGTGTGTGTGTGTGTCTCTGTGTGTGTGTCTCTGTTGGAGTGCTTGGAGTGCTGTGAGGTTGGACTTGCTGCCTGCACTGTGCTTGGAGTGCTGTGAGGTTGGACTTACTGCCTGCACTGTGCTTGGAGTGCTGTGAGGTTGGACTTGTTGCCTGCACTCTGCTTGGAGTGCTGTGAGGTTGGACTTGTTGCCTGCACTCTGCTTGGAGTGCTGTGAGGTTGGACATGCATTGTTTTAAGACTCGTTCATATTTTAAACTTTAATAAATCCTTTTTCACCTTGCCATGTCTGCGTGTTCTTCATCACAATGGGTACGTAATGGGCAGGAATGGCTGCGCTGTCAGAGAGCCACTAAGAGTGCCTGGGGGGAGGTTGAGGAGAGATGGACTGAATGCGTGGGGGGGAGGGGAAATGCAAGGAGCAGAGTTGGGGGTGAAGGAAGGAGGGGTAACTGAGTGAACTGGCACCACACCAGCTGTAATTGACTGAAGTGCCAGCCCATCAGTCATGACTTAGTGAACTGCATGTCCAAGAATCCATTCAGTCCACAATGCCAATACTAGCCCTCTGGAAACCAGTCCCTTCAGCCCACAACACTCATACTAGCACTCCAGCGATCAACGCAAGGATAGACGTTCCTCCTTCATTGCTGTGATCTGTAAAAAGAGATGAAAATGTCTAAAATTGATTGTCCACCCTCTCCTCCTTCTCTCTCACAGACTCTGTCACCTGTTTTCAGTAGAATTTCTGGCAGTTTCTGAGCTGCCAGCCCACCAGGCCTGAGTTTCTGAGCTGCCAGCCCACCAGGGCTGAGTTTCTGAGCTGCCAGCCCACCAGGCCTGAGTTTCTGAGCTGCCAGCCCACCAGGCCTGAGTTTCTGAGCTGCCAGCCCACCAGGCCTGAGTTTCTGAGCTGCCAGCCCACCAGGCCTGAGTTTCTGAGCTGCCAGCCCACCAGGCCTGAGTTTCTGAGCTGCCAGCCCACCAGGCCTGAGTTTCTGAGCTGCCAGCCCACCAGGCCTGAGTTTCTGAGCTGCCAGCCCAAGAATCCATTCGGCACACAAAACCGATGTTAGTGCTCCAGTAACCCCCCCCCCCCCCACTGGCCAGCAATATTGGAATTGGTGGAGAGGTGCAAAATTGCTTTGTGGGACCAGCCCTCCTGTGTGAAGCTGGGATCCAACGGGTCTCACTTAGTCTAGTGTAGTTATACAAGAAGAAGTTTAGATGAATATCTTACTGATTTTGCTACTACACTAAAGAAACTATTAATCAAGAGACTGTGTTTGGAAGATTTCCCTTTCGACGGCATTGAATGTCTCGGGGAGAGCTCGTGAATGCGTTTCGATTAACTCCTGAACCCGTGTCTTCAATCAGAGTGACTAAAGGAAAGAATCCTTGAAACGATATGAACATCTGTCACTATAAGTACTACCCCAGATTACTACTCCACAGTGTGTCACGCTATCAGTAATACTCCACAGTGTGTCCCTCCGTCAGTACCACCACAGTGTGTCCCTCCATCAGTACCACCACAGTGTGTCCCTCCATCAGTACCACCACAGTGTGCCCCTCCGTCAGTACCACCACAGTGTGTCCCCTCCATCAGTACCACCACCACAGTGTGTCCCCTCCATCAGTACCACCACCACAGTGTGTCCCTCCATCAGTACCACCACCACAGTGTGTCCCTCCATCAGTACCACCGCAGTGTGTCCCTCCATCAGTACCACCACCACAGTGTGTCCCTCCATCAGTACCACCACAGTGTGTCCCCTCCATCAGTACCACCACAGTGTGTCCCCTCCATCAGTACCACCACAGTGTGTCCCTCCATCAGTACCACCACCACAGTGTGTCCCTCCATCAGTACCACCAAAGTGTGTCCCCTCCATCAGTACCACCACAGTGTGTCCCTCCATCAGTACCACCACAGTGTGTCCCTCCATCAGTACCACCACAGTGTGTCCCTCCATCAGTACCACCACAGTGTGTCCCCTCCATCAGTACCACCACAGTGTGTCCCCTCCATCAGTACCACCACCACAGTGTGTCCCTCCATCAGTACCACCACCACAGTGTGTCCCACCATCAGTACCAGCACCACAGTGTGTCCCTCCGTCAGTACCACCACAGTGTGTCCCCTCCATCAGTACCACCACCACAGTGTGTCCCTCCATCAGTACCACCACCACAGTGTGTCCCTCCATCAGTACCACCACCACAGTGTGTCCCCTCCATCAGTACCACCACAGTGTGTCCCTCCATCAGTACCACCACAGTCTGTCCCTCCATCAGTACCACCACCACAGTGTGTCCCCTCCATCAGTACCACCACCACAGTGTGTCCCCTCCATCAGTACCACCACCACAGTGTGTCCCCTCCATCAGTACCACCACCACAGTGTGTCCCTCCATCAGTACCACCATCACAGTGTGTCCCTCCATCAGTACCACCACCACAGTGTGTCCCCTCCATCAGTACCACCGCAGTGTGTCCCTCCATCAGTACCACCACCACAGTGTGTCCCTCCATCAGTACCACCACAGTGTGTCCCCTCCATCAGTACCACCACAGTGTGTCCCCTCCATCAGTACCACCACAGTGTATCCCTCCATCAGTACCACCACAGTGTGTCCCCTCCATCAGTACCACCACAGTGTGTCCCCTCCATCAGTACCACCACCACAGTGTGTCCCTCCATCAGTACCACCACCACAGTGTGTCCCACCATCAGTACCAGCACCACAGTGTGTCCCTCCGTCAGTACCACCACAGTGTGTCCCCTCCATCAGTACCACCACCACAGTGTGTCCCTCCATCAGTACCACCACCACAGTGTGTCCCTCCATCAGTACCACCACCACAGTGTGTCCCCTCCATCAGTACCACCACAGTGTGTCCCTCCATCAGTACCACCACAGTGTGTCCCTCCATCAGTACCACCACCACAGTGTGTCCCCTCCATCAGTACCACCACCACAGTGTGTCCCCTCCATCAGTACCACCACCACAGTGTGTCCCCTCCATCAGTACCACCACCACAGTGTGTCCCTCCATCAGTACCACCATCACAGTGTGTCCCTCCATCAGTACCACCACCACAGTGTGTCCCCTCCATCAGTACCACCGCAGTGTGTCCCTCCATCAGTACCACCACCACCACAGTGTGTCCCTCCATCAGTACCACCACAGTGTGTGCCCTCCATCAGTACCACCACAGTGTGTCCCCTCCATCAGTACCACCACAGTGTATCCCTCCATCAGTACCACCACAGTGTATCCCTCCATCAGTACCACCGCAGTGTGTCCCTCCATCAGTACCACCACCACAGTGTGTCCCTCCATCAGTACCACCACCACAGTGTGTCCCTCCATCAGTACCACCACCGCAGTGTGTCCCCTCCATCAGTACCACCACCACAGTGTATCCCTCCATCAGTACCACCACAGTGTGTCCCTCCATCAGTACCACCACCACAGTGTGTCCCTCCATCAGTACCACCACCGCAGTTTGTCACTGCGTCAGATCTGCCCCATTGTTATCCCTCCATCAGTACTATCCCACTGTGTGTCACTCCATCAGTGGACGGAGAGAGGGCAGCCCAGAGAGGGGGAATAGAGAGCGTAGGAAATAGAGTAACAGTTCAAAGAGAGTGACAGCAGTGAGGATGGAGGGAGAGAGAAAGAGAGGAGGGAGAGGTGCTGCATCATTCGCCGTTTTATTTAGGTTTAGGACAATTCTGAGGCGGCAATGTTTCTGTTCTCTGAGTGTCGTGAGCCTTTGGGTCGTTCCCCCTCAGAGGTGATGAAGGAAGGCAGAGAATGTTATTGTCCCATGGTATAGTCAGATCTATTCCAGGCAAGCAGGGAGTGAATGGTTACCGGGGTGAGTCAGCGGGAGTGTGGGGTTGAGGTCACAGTCAGTCAAGCCGCGATCATATTGAGTGGTGAAGCAGAGTGGAGGGGGGGGAGCATTTTAGTCCGAGGTGATGTGTTGAACTAATTCCTCAACCTGTGGACAAAGGTCGCCCAGTCCAGTCCACCTTCAAACTGGGCACCAGAAGCCCTGAGAGGGTCCCTGGAATTTGGCATTGCCTTGCTGAGTGAAACGGATTGAAGGAAATCAGACAACCAACATGAGGTGGAGAGTTGGATCTGATGGAGTTTGAAACAATATCCCCTTTGCTGGAACAATGCCGCCGCTCCCAATTTCCATCCCTCAGTATCTATCGCCACAATTCCCAGTCTTTGGAGTTTCTCAATCAATTCCCTGAATAAATCACAACCTGTCTCAGCAGGGATTTCACTCGGCTGATGTCATCTGTTTGTGAATCATTTCAAAATCTCTATTTTTAAAACTCTGTTGAAACTTCACTGTCCCGATGGAGACGGAAAATGGTATAAAATCCCCAGGAATGTTCTGTCCCAGCATTTCATTCCGAGACATTACCGGTAGCTCACGGGGACACGTCGCTGGGCACAGAAAATGGGGCAGCATATTTATGAATATTACGCCGTGGAGAGAATCGTGTACGTGATCATTGCTGCCATTGGTGTCCCTGGTAAGTGAGCAGAACAATTCAAGTTTTATAATTCCATCCGTGTGTTAACTGGTGTTGACCTGATTCTCATCATGTTACAAGTTCCCAACTGATGATCGTTGTACAAGAATATGTGAAGAATATCAATCCTCTCAGTGAAATATTTGTGAATTAATGCTGTGATATTTCTTATTTTCAGACAGCTGAAACTAAGCCCCCTTTTCTCTCACTGCTGCCGGCCGGGAGCCACTAGAATGTTGTTCTTGCCTTCAGAGTTGTCCCAGTGCTCGGGACAGGCAGGCAGGCAGGCAGCTCTCCGGGACGGTGTGACTGGGAGAGAGGGGTTCACGTTGTGAAGTTCACTGTGACTGAGTTATTGATCAGAGTGAACACCCGCTCCTGTGGACACTGTGTCTCACTGCGGAGTCTGTCTGTCACAGTCGGATTCCACCCACAGCATTTTGGTCAATAATTGGATCGATCTCCTGAACCAGTGGCCGCGGATCTACCGGCGTGTGTGTGTGTGTTGTTACTTCACCTGCACCATCTTGAGTCTGCTGAGATTAGCCGCTGTATGTCTAAACTAACCCGACTAACTACCCCCCCCCTGTCTCTGTGCTTTGGTACATATATCCCACACCATCCATACATGGGGATAATAGGTTGCATTCCTGGCACCGTCTGGATTTCGTGTGTGGGAATGAACTGCAGATGCTGGTTTAAATCGTAGATAGACACAAGGTGCTGGAGTAACTCAGCGGGACGGGCAGCATCTCTGGAGAGAAGGAATGGGTGACGTTTCGGATCAAGACCCTTCTTCAGTCCCATTCCTTCTCTCCAGAGATGCTGCCTGTCCCGCTGAGTTACTCCGCTTTCTGCGTCGACCGTCTGGACCAGAAGGGGTGGACTCTCATTTGCAACAATTGGCCTCTGCTTCAGGAGGGAAGTGTGAAGGGCACCTTGTGTGGGGAGGGAGAGAAAGAGGAATATCAGGGATGATTGGATATGGCGGCCATTGTAGTGCGTTCTTCCCCAGCTTTACCTTTACCTTTAGAAAGGAGATGAGGAGGAATTTCTTTAGACAGAGGGTGGTGAATCTGTGCAATTCATTGCGGCAGACGGGGGTGGAGGCCAAGTCAATGGAAAGTTTTAAGGCGGAGAGTGATAGATTCTTGATTAGTGCGGGTGTCGGGGGGTTACGGGAGAAGGCAAGAGAATGGGGTTGAGAGGGAAAGATAGATCGGCCATGATTGAATGGCGGAGTAGACATGATGGGCCGAATGGCCTAATTCTGCTCCTATCAGCTGCACTCTTGTGGAAAGTGTTTAAGAATGAACTGCAGATGCTGGAAAATCGAAAGTAGACAAAAGTGCTGGAGAAACTCAGCGGGTGAGACAGGATCTATGGAGCGAAGGAAATAGGTAACTATTTCCAGTCTGAAGAAGGGTTTCGGCCCGAAACGTTACCTGTTTCCTTCGTTCCATAGATGCTGCCTCACCCGCTGAGATTCTCCAGCACTTTTGTCTACTCTTGTGTAAAGTCCTTTCTGAGTAATTTCCCTTATCTGTGCTGAATGCTAACCTGGTTCTGGAAGGGCAGAGTTTGGGGATAATGCAATAGATGAAGTAGTTTGCATCAAGAAGCCATTGGGATAACCTCAGTGGAAGCTTGAGAGTGATGAGTGGTGAGTGTGGAATTCTCTGACTCAGAGGGCGGTGGAGGCATGTTCTCTGGATGCTTTCAAGAGAGAGCTAGATAGGGCTCTTAAAGATAGCGGAGTCAGGGGATATGGGGAGAAGGCAGGAACGGGGTACTGATTGGGGATGATCAGCCATGATCATATTGAATGGCGGTGCTGGCTCGAAGGGCCAAATGGCCTCCTCCTGCACCTGTTGTCTACTGAACTCACTGTGGAATGAATCCATTAACGGAGCCACTCTGCTGCTGCTGCTGCCGCAGGATTCTAAGTTGTCCCTGCCTTCCCTCTGGAAGTCTCCCTCCTCGTCCCCATCAGATGCCGAGTTCCCAGAGCCCTGGTTAAACGGGGCCGGCCGCTCACGGTTAAGTCTGTGAAAGCGGCCCCATCACAGACTGTGAGCAGCAGCAGGGTTCACTATAGAAAGGACCATTACGCCTATTGTAGATGGGTGGGTGGCTACTCGTTCCCTCCCCTGCCCTTTACCCCACCCGCCCGTCACCTTATCTCTTCTCCCCTGAAGCAGGCAGGCAGGTCGGGCACAGTCGGAGCCGGCTCTGACATTGTTAAACTTGCAGCAGCCGCGCACCGACTCCAACACTCCTGATCTTGAGCTGAAAGTCGAGCCGGTGTTCAGCCCCGGAGACCGTGTTGGGTAAATGACCAGTGTCCGTTCCCTTGTCTTTCCGCAGTGAATTTAGTGGCGATTGTGATCCTGTCCCGGGGAAAGTGTGGCCTCTCCACCTGCACCACTCGTTACCTGGTGGCCATGGCAGCGGCCGATCTACTGACCCTCATCACCGAGGTCATTTTGTATTGGATCCGATTACATTACTTTTATTGGAGTTTCCTCTCCATCACCCCTGTGTGCCGTGTTATCGTTGTACTGACGTTTGCAGCTACAGACTGTTCTGTCTGGTTCACCGTCACTTTCACCTTTGATCGCTTTGTCGCCATTTGTTGCCAGAAGCTGAAAACTAAATATTGCACCGGGAAAACTGCGGCTGTGGTTCTGGCAACAGCCGGCGTTCTGTTCTGTGTGAAAAACATTCCCCGCTACTTCATACGGGAACCCCGGACAATCATCGACAATGTCCCGTGGGGCTGTGACACGATGGCCAGTTATTTCACTGACCCCGGGTGGGTGGCATTTGACTGGATCGACGCGGTTTTAACTCCGTTCCTCCCTTTCGCTGTAATCCTGCTGCTCAACGCTCTGACTGTCCGCCACATTTTAGTGGCCAGTCGGGTCCGTAAGGGGCTGAGGGGTGAGAGCAAGGGGGAGAACCGCAGTGACCCGGAGATGGAGAGCAGGAGGAGGTCTATGGTTTTACTCTTCACCATCTCCGGCAGCTTCATCCTCCTGTGGCTGACGGTGGTTGTAAACGTCGTCTATTATCAGATCACAGGAATTGGAACTGATCGGAATCATTCTCAATGGATCTTTAGCGACGTCGGGTTTTTGCTGAGGAATCTCAGCTGCTGCACCAACACATTTATTTACGCGGTGACCCAGTCCAAGTTCAGGGAGCAGGTGAAGAGCGCGGTGAAATATCCGCTCACCTCAGTGCTTCGGCTCATGAATCAATCCGCGCCCTGAGCGCATCCATCCCAGAGGCGGGCGGGCGCAGTCTCTCCGCTCCGGGCTCCCCCCCCCTGGCAACAGGTGACGTCACGATGGGGTGCGGCAGCCAATCGGATCGGATCGTCCGCTTCCCTTTCGGCCAATCAGTAGCCCCCTTCCCCCCCGGCAACAGATGATGCTGTATGGGGGGTACACAGCGACCAATCAGAGGTCCCCCACCTCCCCTTAGCAACAGGTGATGTCCGAGGACCTGTTCTGGAACCTGGAGCTAGATCAGGATCTCCAGGACTTTGTGTTCTGGATCCAAGATCTCCGCCTCCGCCTCTCTCTCCCTCTCTATGTCACAACCTCTCGCTCTCCTTCTCTCCCTCTCTCTATCTCCCTCTCTCTCTCCTTCTCTCTCTCTTTCTCTCCCTCTCCCCATCTCTCTCTCTCTCTCCCTCTCTCTCCCTCACTCCCTCTCTCTCCTTCTCTCTCCCTCTCTCTCTCCCCATCTCTCTCTTTCTCACCCCCACTCTCTCCCTCTCTCCTCTCCCCCTTTCTCTCTCTCCCACTCTCTCCCTCTCCCACTCTCTCTCCCTCTCCCTCTCTCTCCCCTCCCTCTCTCTCTCCCTCTCCCCCTCTCTCTCTCAACAGACGATAACTAAAAAGACAATATGGGGAGAAAAGTTGAGGTACGAAGGTAACCTAGCCAAGAATATAAAGCAGGATAGTAAAACTTCTTTAGGTATGTGATGAGGCAAAAATGAGTTAAGACCAAAGTTGGACCCTTGAAGACCGAAACAGGTGAATTTATTATGGGGAACAAGGAAATGGCAGATGAGTTGAACAGGTACTTTGGATCCGTCTTCACTATGGAGGACACAAACAATCTTCCTGTTATAGTAGTGGCCAGAGGATCTGGGGTAACGGAGGAACTGAAGGAAATCCACATTAGGCAGGAAATGGTGTTGGGTAGACTGATGGGACTGAAGGCTGATAAATCCCCAGGGCCTGGTGGGCTGCATCTCTTTTTCTTTTCGCGTTTCGTTCTCTCTCTCTTCTTTCAATCGTTTTAGATTTAATTCATTTTTTCCGATCAGAGCTCTAGTTTTTTTTAAAGCGGTGTTTTGGCCCGTCCTCCGTCCGAGCTGGGCGGAGAGGGGGAACGAGAAAGGAGGAGGGGAGGAGGAGAGGGGAGATAAAAATGGGATATGGTTAGTTTTACCGTTACATATATATCTTTATACACACACACACACGCACGCGCACGCGCACACGCACACACACACGCACGCACGCACGCACGCACGCACGCACGCACGCACACACACACACACACACACACACACACACACACACACACACACACACACACACACACACACACACACACACACACACACACACACACACACACACACACACACACACACACACACACCAAACTCTTTATCGGGGGGTCTTTTATTGACAAATTTCACACATTTTCGACTAGAAATGAGAGGCGGAAATATGTGAGAAAAATAGATAGTTGCCTCTTTCATCAATTAGCGTGGACAAGGCTTCAGACATGTGCAAACTGAGAGAGAGAGACAGAGAGAGAAAGAAAGAGAGAGAGGGAGAGAGAGACAGAGAGAACGAGACAGAGAGAACGAGAGGGAGAGAGAAAGAGAGAGAGGGAGTACGAGAGAGAGGGAGCATGAGAGAGAGATGGGATAGAGGGAGAGAGAGAGAATGAGAGGAAGAGAGGGGGGAGTTAGAGAGGGGAAGAGAGAGAGGGGGAGAGAGAGGGAGATATAGGGGGGGGAGAGGGGGGTGAGAGAGGGGGAGAGTGAGAGAGGGGGAGAGAGAAGGAGTGAGAGAGAGTCGAGGAGAGAGAGAGTCAGGGAGAGTGAGGGAGATAGAGAGCGAGAGAGAGAGTGACGGAAGAGATGGGAGGGGTAGAGAGAGAGGGGGGGGAGGAGAGAGAGAGTGAGGGGTAGAGAGAGTGGAGAGCAAGAGAGGGGAGAGAGGGGAGAGAGAGAAGGGGAGAGATAGAGAGGGAGAGAGAGAGGGGTAGGCAGACAGAGGGGGAGGGAGAGAGGGGGAGGGAGAGAGGGGGAGGGAGAGAGAGAGAAGGGGAGAGTGAGGGGTGGAAAGAGGGGGGAGAGAGATGGGCAGAGATAGAGGGGGGAGAGAGAGGGGGGAGAGAGAGTGTGACAGGGAGAGATGGGAGAGAGGGAGGGGAGGAAGGAGAGACAGGGGAGAGGGGAGAGAGAGAGAGGAGAGAGGTAGGGGAGCGAGAGAGAGGGGAGAGAGAGAAAGGGAGTTAGGCGGATAGAGAGAGAGAAGAGTGAGGGGGCAAGAGATAGGCGGAGAGGGAGAGAGGTGAGAGAGAGAGAGAGAGAGGGGAGAGAGAGAGAGGGGAGAAAGAGAAAGAGATGGGGGAGAGAAGGGGACAGAGAGAGGGGGAGAGGGAGAGATGAGAAAGAGAGGGAGGAGAGAAAGGGGGAGAGAGAGTGGAGAGAGATAGAGGGAGAGAGAGGTGAGAGAGGGAGGGGGAGTGGGGGAGATAGAGAGGGAGGGGAGAGGGGGAGAGGGAGATTGTGATGGAGAGAGAGGGAGAGAGAGATAGAGAGAGATAATGAGGGGGAGAGGGAGAGAGTGAGAGGGAGAGGGAGAGAGAGGGGGAGAGTGAGGGGGAGAGAGAGGGGGTGGGAGAGAGAAGGGGAGAGAGAGAGATGGGAGCGAGAGGGGAGAGAGAGAGAGAGGCGGGAGAGAGGAGGGAG
>JAXLNO010001487.1:0-167616 GCA_038087875.1 Malacoraja senta
TTCTCCACCTCTGAATCCTTCTGATTCCCATTGTTGGCCCGGATTCCACGGCGGACTCTATTTGCTGCTATGATGTGTCTGACAGTTAAAGCATTGAACAACAGGATTAAACCAATTGGCAATAACGGTGTTGTGATACTGTCAAACCACTCGTAGGCTTTCCACATGGATGACGTAAAGTATTCCGCTTTTAAGATGCAACGCCACGGTACACTGTTGATTACATCATAAGGGGCCACAACAAAGTAAAACGGAGCACACCTTGCACAGCTCAATAAAGCCACGGTTATCGAAACCGCAGTCGCTATTCTCTCCGTACAATATCGTTCCCGCAATTTCTGACAGCAGATGGCGATGTAGCGGTCGGACGTGAAGGCTACTGTGAGCCACACGGAGCAGTCCATAGCTGCCATCCTCGTGACCAGCGTCAGAGCGCAGACCGGAGTTATCAGCAGGAAGTTAACATAGACATAGATGTTATTAATCTGCTCTACTATAACAGCGACGAAAACCACCACCAGATCGGCTGCCGCCATGGTCACCAGGTAGCGAGAGATGCATTTGGAGAGTCCACATTTTCCGCGAGACAGGATCACAATAGCTATGAAATTAACTGCAAGAAGAGGGGGAAATGTGAGTTAAATGTAACAAGCGCTGCATATGATCTGTTTGACCTGATACCAAGCAAAGAGCGAGATCGTTCCCAACCTGCGGCACCCATCTGCACTTGCCGAAACTGGACGCAGATACCGATCAAACCGACCTTCCGGAACGAGCAGTTGATTATCGAGGGGAAAACGATATTCTGTTGTCCGACTGTTTCAGGGAAAGTCTAATGGAACGTTCTGAAGACTATTGACTGATCGGAAGGCTGCGGCAAAACCTCGTAATTGTAAATTGTAATATTAAAGCCAAAGTGATGCCACGACCAACTCTTATATGCTTGTACGTTAATTCATTTCAATCCATTCCTGCGTATCCAGATATCTATCCCAAAGACTTTTAAATGCGACTATGATATCTGTCTCAAACACCACTCCAGGCAGCGCGTCCCACGCAATCACAAACCTCTGTGTAAAACCAACTTGCAGGCACATCTCCTTCAAGTTGCCCCTCTCTACTTAAAGCTAAGCCCTCTAGAATTTGTTTTTTTTCCATCCCGGCAAATAGTTCTGACACTCGACGCTATCTATGCCTCTCATAATTTACCTATCTGTCCCCCAGGCAACCTCTGTCATTCCAGAGAAAACAATTCAGGCCCTGCCCAACCTATTTTTGTAGCTAAGTAACACCGCCTAATCCAGGCAAAGCGGGCATCCTGGTAAAACTCCATCTGCCCCATTTCAAAAGCGTCCACCTTCTTCCTTTCATGGGACGACCAGAACGGCACGCAACAATCCTATAGTTCGGAATTGTCAATTATTGACTCTTAGCAGATCAGCCATGATCATATTGATCATATTGAATGGCGGAGCAGGCTCGAAGGGCCGGATGGCCTACTCCTGCACCTATTTTCTATGTTCCTATGTTTCTATGTTATTCTCAAGCCCCTGACTGATTAAAGCAAACACACCATATGCCTTAATTGTCATTATATTTATGTGTTGCCACTTACAAAGAGTTGCATTACAGTCCGAGATACACCTATACATCAATGTTGTTTTGGATCATACGATTAATTCATCAATAATGCAAAAATCATTTAAAAAAAAACAATGGCACAACATAAATGGCGAGCACATTAGCACACTGCTATAAACTGTTTTTTACACGAAATTTGTTGAAAAGAAAAAGAAAACAAGTGATGACGATTCCAATACAATAAAACAGTGTCGCGAGGGAGGATGGGAACACAGCCGAAGCGCACAAGGAGGGAGATCAACTGTCACTCAAAAGTATTTATCACAGGCATACAGATAAATGATTTAATGTCTGGCCAAAGTATTTTTTGTACCTAATTTGAGTTATTAATAACTTATAAAGATGGTACTCAAGACATTTTGTTTCTGGATTTATGAACTATCAAATATAAAAATCCAAGGCATCGCTGGGGAAACACGCAAAGCCGAGATTGTGAAAGAACCTAACATTGACTTCTTAGGCAGGGGAGGTGTATTCCTTGCACTCCCGGACATCGCAACTTGGGGTATTACCTTTGCTCTGCGATTAAAATTCCCGAAGTTGCTTTGGGGCAGATCGGTCCATTAATTTGGAAAGGGTTTTACCGAACTGGTACCGGAGAGGATGGATCTAATATGCGAGGAAAAGCAGGTAAATGGAATCGGGCCTGTTCGAACTCGATTTGGTCTGCTAAGAAGAAACGACCAATGCCCTCGTTTGAAGCTTGAGGTAAACATCCGCGAAAATATGTGTTGAATAGTCTGGTGCCTTCGTGAGGCCATCACTGCAAGCGAAGTGTAAATAAGTTGGATGCCGACCGGTCAATGGCAGAGGATCACGTGACGAATGCCTTGAGAATTAAAGTCTGTCCATGGCAGTCGGCTCTGTTGATATATCGTTATTTCTGATAATCAAAATAATTTGCAAACATTTAACGTTTTCTAACGAACTAAAATAATTCAGTCTGTCTGAATAACCAAATTCTACTCCTACCACATAAACGTAAGAACTGAGGGAATTAATACATGTCATCTCATATTAAAAATAACAAACAAATATGCACCAATGAGGAAACGATGAAGATTTTTTTCAGGCTGTGAAAACATCAATTGACATTTTGACCAATGTGTAAAGAAGGATTGCTTGATTTTTTCAGAACAAAATGCATGGTTATCTAAAATAACAGGAGGATCAGTAAGAAAAGCCGCAGCTAGGGAAAGACAATCTCCCACTTTCCTATAAAATCTTGTGCAGCGCCATGATTGAAAACCAGGACACAAACATGTTGGAAATCGTCAATACCGCGGAAGTTGGAGTTCGGTTAATATTAGCCAAATCAGCAAAATAGCTGCTGATTTAAACGATGCATTTAACCAAATTACAGATAGCTCAACCGTAACTTATTGATGAAACTCCACAAACTGCAGCTAGACGCAGTAGCTTACCAGGGATACCAATCGCTGCAAGCACAGGGTAGTAAATGCCTGCTATGTAGTAAATTGCTGGATATTCCATTGCCGTGTGATTAATGCAAGAGATGGCCCGCCAGGACTGGCGAGTGGTTAAAACCCTTTATATACAGACAAGGAAACGAACGTTGGGCCAATTAATGGAAACTCCTCAGATCAGCAACAGCCCGTTGAACAAACACTTATGATAAACTAATTTTACTCCGTGGGGAATTTGGAAAAATACGTTCAGATACTTAGTCGTTTCTTCGAAGGAAATTGTTGCAAATTGTCATTGTTTTCAACCAGATTTGAGCTTCTTCAACATGTTTATTTGACAGTGATATGACTGTTGTGATTCACAATCGCCTGTAAATATGTATCAAACACAATAATCGGTGCAGATAGAAAACGTAACAAAACAATCACACACGTTTCTTTATCCTCAAATATTATTTGTCATATATTGTTCCCTGAAAAATCCTGATGGCACGGCGGAATGTTCCCTGAAAAATCCTGATGGCACTGCGGAATGCTTCATTATAGAAGGCGGTGTAATGCAGGTTGCCAAATATATTGAGTAGGGAGGTGGATACATCCCTGGGTGCACACTATATCATAAGGCGAGGGGAAGAATGGAAATATGAAGATCAGATTGCGTATTGAAGTGTATTTGAAGGACGGAATGGCAAGCCCTTCTCCCGTTTTGTATATGTCGAAATATATTCTCTCATTCCATTTCACCTTTCCATTTCTTGGTTCAAGAATTGTTTTCTTTACACTTCTGAAAGCTGCCAACTCAATTTAATTACACGTTAGTTGTATCCAGGCTGGACACAATTCTTCCTTCTATAGGGGAGTTGCACGTAAGGTCACCGGGTCATAGGGCTTGTCGCACGGAGCCGCTCAATCCATCTGGAAGACATCCGTCACTTCCGGTATATGTTATTAATGCAAGACACACGTACTTTCCTACCTGTTAAAAACCGCCAAAATGTTGAACTTTTTCGCTGTAAAAAATTGTGGAAGTCGGGGTAAGTGTGAGAGACATGTACCCAACTTCAGAATTCTAAAAGTGAAGCGAAATGAAGGTAAATAGAAGCGAGAGCTGAAGGGACAACAACAGCTAAAGTGCTTGGTGAACATTGTCCGTGCAGATATCGGAATTGAAAATATCGGGATTTATCGCGTTTGCTCACTGCATTTCATCAACAGTAAAGCATTATTTGTTTTTTTTCTTGATTTCTTTGGTATCTAAAAAGTCTCAGAAGTGGTAAATTTTTGTAAATTTTTCTTCAGAGGCGTTATATTTTTGTATGTTAAAACCCACGAGAACCAGGAGCGATTAAAAAATTTTACAGCCAGATTTATCCCTTCTGAAACTTTTTAGATGCCAAAGGAATCAAGAGAAAACACAAATAATGCCTTAGTTGATGAAATGCAGTGAGCAAACGGCCAATGTTCGACAAGCACTTTGGCTGTTGTTGTCCCTTCAGCTCTCGCTTCTATCTACCGACATTTCTCCTCACTTTTTGAATTCTGATGTTGGCTAGATGTCTCCCACGCTTATCCCGATTTCCATAATTATTTACAGCGCAAAAATTGACAATTTCGGCGGGTTTTAACGGGCCCGCTACGCTGGAAACAATGGTAAGTGATTACCTGCAGTTCATCGCGTGTACTCCACTTGGCGTAGCGTAGCAACAGTACGGGTCATGGGGTCGTGACCCGACTGCCGTGAAACCATTTTTGCGCTGTAAATAATGGCAAGACACTTGGATAGTTACATGGATAGGAAGGAATTCGTCGAATACAGTATAGGCCATATGTCGGCAAATGGGATTACCCTATGCCAGGCATCTCGCGTGACATGTACAAGTTCAACATTTCTTAGGGATTGTTTCGGTGCTGTGAGACTCCATGCATCTAATAAATCAAGGAAAATAAATGTTAGACATATTGCTCTGGACAGAATTGTTCTGTTCATATTTAAGTGATAATTTTAAAGCAAACACTGGAATATGAAACAAACGGAATACCGTTTGTACCGCAGGGAGAGACTGCAAACCCCGTTTCAACCCCCCACCCCCCCCAAAACACAAACTAAGAACCAAAAACTAGACTAACCAAAACAAAATAAACAACACAAAAAACACAAACAAACGGGACTGCCGATGAGCCGCTGCAGCCAGGGCCGCGCCGCCTGGGGTAACTCAGCGAGACAGACAGCATCTCTGGAGAGAAGGAATGGTGATGTTTAGGGTCGAGGCCCTTCTTCAGAATGCAGCAACTTTTCCGAGCTTTTACGCAATTAAACAGTAACACTCCTGAATATCGTACAGTTGAAACATATGATGGCAGAATATGTTAGCATGGAAAGAGATGGCCGCAAAGTTATTGGAGGCAGGGCCGCATTTACGTATAAACTTGACAAGCTTAAGCTTAGGGCCTCGAGATCTGGGGGGGGGGGGGGGGGGGGGGGGGCTCGCAGAGCCGGATTTACCACTAGGCTTCATAGGCTGACGTCTAGGGCCTCGAAATCTAGGCGGCCTCCGGCCAAGGCAGGACACCTGCCGTTCAACTCTGGGCGGCCCCCCTCTCTATCTTTCTCTCTCTCTGTTGTCAATCTCCGTCTCCGCCCGCCATCCGTATCCGTGTCCGGGTCTCCGCTCACTCCTCATCCGCCGGCACATGCCAGCACATCCTCCCCCTGCACATGCGCACAACCACGGCCAGCACATCATCGGTCGCCATGCGCATGCGCACTGCCACGGCAACTAGTCGGCGCTGGGCACTTTCTCCCTCGCTTTGAATTATGGGAGATCTGGCCGCCATTGCTGCCCGGTCGCCGCCGCGCCGCGACCGCTGAAACCAACGCAGAATCACTCCCTGACCCTGGATCTGGAGTAACTTCCTGGAGTAACTCTTGCTTCTGGTTTCCTGGTCCTACATAAATATTCTAAATGGAATTGAAACTGGAGGTGGTGGAGGGCTGAACAGTAACAGCCAATTGCATTTTATCTGTTTATTTATTGTGTATATATATGGTCTATGGTATATAAACACACTGAACTTTTATCTCCTGTGCTGTATTATGTTTACATATTCTGTTGTACTGCAGCAAGCAAGAATGTCATTGCCCTATCTGGGACACATGACAATAAAACTCTCTTGACTCTTGACTTGGACTTAAGCAAAAAAGGGTTCTTAGGGAAAAAAGACGTACCTTAAATTTAGTTGCGTCTGGTTGGGTAATTATGCTAGGGTGAAGACTATTCCATGTTTTACTCTCTCAGGTCTCAGTTAGAGCAATGAAATCCTTACTTGCAGCAGTACAACAGAATATGTAAACATAGGACTCTCTAAACAATGTTATAAATGAGAAAACAAAACAGTGTATATTTATATAAGAATATATAACTGTATATATATGTGTGTGTGTGTGTGTGTGTGTGTGTGTGTGTGTGTGTGTGTGTGTGTGTGTGTGTGTGTGTGTGTGTGTGTTTGTATATAATATATATACCCACACACACACACACAATTTCCCTCCTGTTATTAATAAAGTTCTATCGTATAGTATCGTGTGTGTGAGAAGGAACTGCAGATAGAAACATAGAAACATAGAAACATAGAAAATAGGTGCAGGAGGCCATTCAGCCCTTCGAGCCAGCACCGCCATTCATTGTGATCATGGCTGATCGTCCCCTATCAATAACCCGTGCCTGCCTTCTCCCCATGTCCCTTGACTCCACTAGCCCCTAGAGCTATATCTAACTCTCTCTTAAATCCATCCAGTGACTTGGCCTCCACTGCCCTCTGTGGCAGGGAATTCCATAAATTCACAACTCTCTGGGTGAAAATGTTTTTTCTCACCTCAGTCTTAAATAACCTCCCCTATATTCTAAGACTGCGGCCCCTGGTTCTGGACTCGCCCCACATTGGGAACCTTTTTCCTGCATCTAGCTTGTCCAGTCATTTTATAATTTTATATGTTTCTATAAGATACCCCCTCATCCTTCTAAACTCTAGTGAATACCAGCCTAGTCTTTTCAATCTTTCCTCATATGACAGTCCCGCCATCCCAGGGATCAATCGCGTGAACCTACGCTGCACTGCCTCAATCACAAGGACGTCCTTCCTCAAATTAGGAGACCAAAACTGTACACAATACTCCAGATGTGGTCTCACCAGAGCCCTATACAACTGCAGAAGAACCTCTTTACTCCTATACTGAAATCCTCTTGTTATGAAGGCAAACATTCCATTAGCTTTGTTCACTGCCTGCTGTACCTGCATGCCAACTTTCAGTGACTGGTGTACAAGGACGACCAGGTTTCGCTGCACCTTCCCCTTACCTAACCTAACCTAACCCCATTGAGATAATTATCTGCCCCCTTGTTTTTGCCGCCAAAGTGGATAACCTCACATTTATCTATATTATACTGCATCTGCCACGCATCTGCCCACTCACTCAACCTGTCCAGGTCACCCTGCAACCTCCAAACATCCTCTTCACAGTTCACACTGCCACCTAGCTTTGTGTCATCCGCAAACTTGCTAGTGTTGCTCCTACTTCCCTCTTCCAAATCATTAACATATATGGTAAACAGTTGCGGCCCCAACACCGAGCCTTGCGGCACTCCACTCACCACTGCCTGCCATTCTGAAAAAGACCCGTTCACTCCTACTCTTTGCTTCCTGTCTGCCAACCAATTTTCTATCCATGTCAACACCCTACCCCCAATACCATGTGCTCTAATTTTAGTCACCAGGTGCTGGTTTAAACTGAAGATAGACACAAAATGTTGGAGTAACTCAGCAGGTCAGACAGAATCTCTGGACAAAAGGAAAATATTATGTTTTGGGTTGGGTCTGAAATAGGTTCCTGCACACCTTTGGAGTGTGGAAGGAAACAAGAGCACCCGGAGAAAACCCATGCGATCAAAGGGAAAAGGAGCAAACTCCATACAGACAGCACCCATATTCAGGATCAATTCCGGGTCTCCGGCACGTTTAGGCAGCAACTTTATGGCCAATGTACTTCCCCATACTCTTGAACTTAATTAAAACATACAGTAGCTGCAAAGGGGAACATAGCATCACTCGGAGATTTAAAACTGAAAATGGATATTTTCATTTTTTTAGTAACCAATGTTATCAACGTATAAATTTGTGTGTGTTGGAAAACAAAATATAGTGGCACAGCTGGTAGACTTGCTGCCTCACATGCCAGAGATCTGTGTTCGATCCTGTCTGTGTTGAATTTGCACATTCTCCCTGCAAACATGTGGGTTTCCTCCCACATCCCAAAGAAGCATTGGCTTTGTAGGTTAACTTGTATCTGTAATATTGCCCCTAATGTGTTGGGAGTGGGTGAGGAAAGTGGGATAGCAGAAATTGTGTGAATGGGTAGACAAAAATGCTGGAGAAACTCAGCGGGTGAGGCAGCATCTATGGAGCGAAGGAAATAGACGACGTTTCAGGTCGAGACCCTTCTTCAGACTGATGTGAGGGTGGGGGGGACGGGAAGAAGAAAGGAAGAGGCAGAGACAGTGGGCTGAGGGAGAGCAGGGGAGGAGAAAGCAGGGATCAACCTTGGTCTCACCGAGGTTGATCATACAGTGAATAATCCACATTTTTGTTTGGAAGTGGAAAGAAATAATAGAAATTGCATTCATTGCAATGTGTAAAAAGAGTTGAGATACTGTATTATAATTTTGCTGCATGTCATTGTGGTATATGTCATGTCTTGATTGGTGAATATGTTTAGTTTGTGACTTTATTTGAAGCAGAAATAATATGTGAATGCTTCATTGAGCATAATTCCGACTGGTAACTATGCACTTCGTCCGAGCACATTATCGCACATGTCATGCAAGCCGTCTTAAATGACCACATAAACTGTCATTTGGCAAATTAAAAAGCTGCCAAGGTTGCCCGGCTGACAACAGAGAGAAAAAATTAAGTGAGAGCCCTGCAAGGTGTATAATATTTTTGACACTGTCATAGGCCTTTCTTACATATGCTGTCACAAAACACTGTAGTCTCTAAACAACCCTTCAGTAATTTTTCTTGCCCTCCATTTCAGAATAATAGTGTTTTAAGCCAATAACTCGACACCAGCACTGGCAATAAATAAATAAATAAAAAGCGCAGCTTTCCAGCCCCTTATCTCATTGGACACGCTCGGCTGCAAATCGGTGTCAATCTGGTAGACCAGCTTCCTCTAGTCATGGGGGTGGGGGGTTGGGCGGAGCCTCACAAGTGGAACAGCTTAGGGCCTCTCTTCATCTAAATCCGGCCCTGATTGGAGGAAAAGTAACGATTATCAGAGAGCAAGAAGATACTGGTTATCAGAAACAACAAGCAATGATTCGAATGATGATAATGGTGGCGTATATTGAGGGATAATGCGAGGTCATCCATTCTGAGATGAAGATGCAAAGTATCACATAATGAACACTACAATTCCTGTGATGAATGCGCCTGTGAATCCTGAGAAGGCCAATATAAATTTGAGAATGGTAGGGTTATATGTGTTCTTATACACATGACTTCTCCGTGGATTTCACTTTGTCGTGTGGACACTGGTGGCCATCCACTGCATCCTGACCTATCGCCAGCCGTCTTGACTATGTCTTGCCACTGGATCCAAGTCGGCTGGGACAAGAGAGTGAGGCTGACGATTTGCGCAACTCTCCCTCGTTTAATCTAAGTCAAGCGCAAGTAATGACTTCAGGACCCGTACCGCCCAACTGGGCGAAGCAAGATCACCACAGGAGAGCGTGCAGCTGAGAAGAAGCGCACCGCAGAAGCGAAAATGAGTCGCGCGCAAGGCTCCAGCCATCTCACCTTCTACTGCAGGACCCACCCAACTGTGTCCCATATGCGTCTCGGGTCCAGATCGGTCTCACCAGTCATCTCCGGACCCACAAACAAAAACACTGAAGTCATGGTCTTCTTCGACTACGAAGGACGAACAACAACACAACAACAACACATTAGATTCTGAATTCATTGAAATGGTGAATGCTAAAAGCATATCCCCGCGAATGGGAATGCCCAATATTAGGAGGCAGCATTTTAGTAACATGAATAACCTACCAAAAAGGCAATTAGTTGAAATTCATAGATGAGAGTATTGACTCTGATAAAAGTCTGTACAGCAAATAATGGAGAAGGAAAGATCATCCAACGTATTAAAGTTGGTTCCTGGCATGCTAATGGAAGCCGAGGATGACTGTGCCTGTATGCAAGCAACAGCACGGGATATCGAACAAACCTTGCATCAGTGAGAACGTCATGGAAAGATGAAATCTGTTTGAAAGGCCGACTGGTTCACTGCCGCTGCTCTTTAATCAGTTGTTGTGCCTGTTGTACCGCCACATACAACGAATCAGGAAGATGCCGAGGACAGTGCAGCAATGAATCTTCCAATGGAAGCATATTGCTGAGACAGATTGAGAGTCACTTGTTTGTAAAGTTAAGGTAAACCTTCAACATCTCATCTCTGCATGAGTTCATTTGAAGTAGGAGAGCTGGTGTTGTGCAACACTACTGAATGCCACTTAATGACTTTGCGTACACTTTAAACTGCATCGACCATCACAACAAAGCTTTTTTAATGAGACCACCTGTGTTCTTTGAGCGGTTTGCTGTTTTTTTCCAATTAAGCATAACTCAATTGTTCACTGGCGAATGGATAGAACAATCTGTGTTATATAGCCAGAAATACATTTTATCTTGCTGTTCGATATGCTTAATGTTTTTCCCACAGCTGAGATTTCTGGAATGTAACTGTAAGCTCCCGTGTTCAGGACGAAATCCCCTCATTTCCCTCGTTTTTTTCAGTGAGCACAGATAAAATTAATAACCTCAAGACTGACATGTGTTGCATCCTTTTACAGTTCAGGAAAATGGTGGCGAACCTGAAAATATTTTGCTTCCACACGTGTGGCCAGAACTGCAAAACGTGTCCAGCATTTTCTGATTTGATTCAGATTCCAGCATCTGGAGCTTGTTTTATGAACCGGACTGTACCTCCGCCCTCTGAAACCAGTTAATTGTAAAAGCAGAGAGTAATGGTGGATAACTGTTTGTCAGGTTGGAGGCCGGTGACTAGTGCCTCAGGGATCTGTGTTAGGTCCACTGTTGTTTGTCATATACATCAATGATCTGGATGATGGTGTGGAAAATTGGATTAGTAAGTATGCAGATGATACTAAGATAGGTGGTGTGGTGGATAATGAAGTAGATTTTCAAAGTCTACAGAGAGATTTAGGCCATTTGGAAGAGTGGGCTGAAAGATGGCAGATGGAGTTTAATGCTGATAAATGTGAGGTACTACATCTCAGCAGGACAAATCAAAATAGGACTTGAGGAATTGAGGAATTCATTTCCCGTCCATATACTTATCTAATTTATTTTTAAATGATAAAAACGAACCTGCCTCCACCACTTCCACTGGAAGCTCATTCCACACAGCTACCACTCTCTGAGTGAAGAAGGTCCCCCTCATGTTGCCCCTAAACTTTTGTCCCTTAATTCTCAAATCATGTCCTCTTGTTTGAATCTTCCCTACTCTCTATGGAAAAAAGCTTATTCAAGTCCACTCTGTCTATCCCTCTCATAATTTTAAAGACCTTTATCAAGTCCCCACTTAACCTTCTGTGTTCCAAAGAATAAAGACCTATCATGTTCAACCTTTCTCTGTAACTTAGGTGCTGAAACCCAGGCAACATTCTAGTAAATCTCCTCTGCACTCTCTCTATTTTGTTGACATCTTTCCTATAATTTGGCGACCAGAATTGTGCACCATATTCCAGAATTGGCCTCACCGTCGCCTTGTACAATTTTAACATTACATCCCAACTTCTATACTCAATCCTCTGATTTATAAAGGCCAGCACACCAAAAGCTTTCTTTACCACCCTATCTACATGAGATTCCACCTTCAGGGAACTATGCACAGTTATTCCTAGATCCCTCTGTTCAACTGCATTCCTCAATTCGCTACCATTTACCATGTACATCCTATTTTGATTTGTCCTGCCAAGTTGTAGCACCTCACACTTATCAGCATTAAACTCCATCTGCCATCTTTCAGACCACTCTTCCAAATGGCCTAAATCTCTCTGTAGACTTTGAAAATCGACTTCATTATCCACAACACCACCTATCTTAGTATCATCTGCATACTTACTAATCCAATTTACCACACCATCATCCAGATCATTGATGTATATGACAAACAACAGTGGACCCAACACAGATCCCTGAAGCACCCCACTAGTCACCGGCCTCCAACCTGACAAACAGCCGTCCACCATTACTCTCTGGTATCTCGTATTCAGCCACTGTTGAATCCATCTTGCTACTCCACTATTAATACCCAACAATTGAACCTTCTTAACCAACCTTCCATGTGGAACCTTGTCAAAGGCCTTACTGAAGTCCATATAGACAACATCCACCGCTTTACCCTCATCAATTTACCTAGTAACCTCTTCAAAAAATTCAAGAAGATTAGTCAAACATGACCTTCCAGGCACAAATCCATGTTGACTGTTCCTAATTAGACCCTGTTTACCCAGATGATTATATATATTATCTCTAAGTATCCTTACCATTAATTTTCCCACCACTGACGTCAAACTATCAGGTCTATAATTGCTAGGTTTACTCTTAGAACCCTTTTTAAACAATGGAACAACATGCGCAGTACGCCAATCCTCCGGCACCATTCCCATTTCTAATGACCTCCCAACTTCTATACTCAATACTCTGGCTGATGAAGGCCAATGTGCCAAACGCCTTTTTGTCCATCCGACGATCTACCTGCGACTCCAACTTCATGAAGCTATGCACCTGCACTCCTAGACCCCTCTGCTCGATAATGATACCCAGAACCCTACAATCCAAAATGCAACACCAGAACAATTTTCTGCATTAAATTCAGAAGCCGTGGATGAACAGAGAGGTCAGACTACTGCTGAAGGCACGTGACACCGCTTTCAGGTCAGGCGATGCTCGAGTCTACAGTTCATCCAGGGCTAACCTGAAGAGGGGCATCAAGAAGGCCAAGCACAACTACAAGCTAAGGATCGGGGAGCACTTCAAAAACAACTCCGACCCCCGGCGCATGTGGCAAGGCATCCAGGCCATCACGGACTATAAACCCACCAAAACCACCCCCACATCCAGCGACGCCTCCTTCCTTGAGGAGCTTAACCACTTTTATGGCCGCTTTGACAGGGACAATCAAGAGATGGCTGATCACCAGCCCCTCACACTCACCCCCATCGACGTGTATGCGGCACTGAGCAGGATTAATGCACGAAAGGCTGCTGGCCCTGACGGCATCCCCGGGCGCATCCTCAGGGCATGTGCTGCACAGCTGACAGATGTCTGGACTGACATCTTCAACCTGTCACTTGCCCAAGCAGCTGTCCCCATGTGCCTTAAAAACACTCCACTGTGGCGAGCCCCAACGACTTCCGCCCAGTTGCACTTACTCCCATCACCACCAAGTGCTTCGAGAGGCTGGCCCTGGCACACCTCAAAGGCTACCTACCTCCCACACTGGACCCCTATCAGTTCGCCTGCTGCAAGAACATGAGTACGGAGGATGCCATCTCCACGTCATTTCACTCCACCCTCTCCCACCTCGACAACAGAGACACCTACGTGAGAATGCTGTTCATCAACTTTAGCTCAGCATTTAACACCATTATCCCCTCCAAACTCATCGATCTGGGCATCACCTCTCCCTCTGCAACTGGATACTGGACTTTCTAACCAATAGACCCCAGTCTGTTAGGTTAGACAACCACACCTCTTCAACTCTCACCCTGAACACCGACGTTCCACAGGGCTGTGTGCTGAGCCCCCTCCTCTACTCCCTCTTCACCTACGACATGGTACTAACACCATCATCAAGTATGCAGATGATACAACGGTGATTGGCCTCATCAGCGACAATGATGAGTCGGCCTATGGTGAGGATGTCCAGCTCCTAGCAGCATGGTGCGCTGACAACAACCTGGCCCTTAACACCAAGAAGACCAAGGAGCTCAATGTGGACTACAGAAGGTCTAGGGATGGCACGCACACCCCCATCCATATTAACGGGATGGAGGTGGAAAGTGTTTCCAGCTTCAGGTTTCTGGGGGTCAACATCTCTGATGACCTGTCTTGGACCCACAATACCTCAACACTGATCAAGAAGGCTCACCAGCGTCTCTTCTTCCTGAGGAGACTAAAGAAGGTCCATCTGTCTCCTCAGATTCTGGTGAACTTCTACCGCTGCGCCATCGCGAGCATCCTTACCAACTGTATCACAGTATGGTATGGCAACTGCTCTGTCTCCGACCGGAAAGCACTGCAGAGGGTGGTGAAAACTGCCCAACGCATCACCGGTTGCTCACTCCCCTCTATTGAGTCTGTCCAGAGCAAGCGATGTCTGCGAAGGGCGTGCAGCATCATGAAGGACTGCTCTCACCCCAACCACAGGTTGGTTACCCTCCTCCCATTTGGGAGGCGCTACAGGTCTCTCCATTCAAAGGGACTCAAATAGAGAATGCTATTAGACAGTGTGTGAGGCAGGAGGCAGAGAAGGAAAGCACTCAGACCCAACATGTAGGGGGGAAAGAAGAAAACAATAATAAACAGAGAATAAGACGTGGTGGGGTTCTTAAATTGGTGAGCAGAGAAAACAGAGGGGTGTAAAATGCGGGCGGAAGCAATAGGTAGCAAGGTGAAAAGTAAAAGTAAAAGTGGCAGGCAGACAAATCCAGGGCAAAAATCAAAAAGAGCCACTTTTCAACATAATTGTATAAGGGGTAAGAGCGTTGTAAAAACAAGCCTGAAAGCTTTGTGTCTCAATGCAAGGAGCATTCGTAATAAGGTGGATGAGTTGAACGTGCAGATAGCAATTAATGATTATGATATAGTTGGGATCACAGAGACATGGCTCCAGGTTGACCAAGGCTGGTAGCTGAACATCCAGGGATATTCAATATTCAGGAGGGATAGAGAGAAAGGAAAAGGAGGTGGGGTAGCGTTGCTGGTTAGAGTGGAGATTAACGCAGTGGAAAGGAAGGACATTAGCTTGGAGGATGTGGAATCGGTATGGGTAGAGCTGTGAAACACTAAGGGGCAGAAAACGCTGGTGGGTGTTGTGTACAGGCCACCTAGCAGTAGTAGTGAAGTTGGGGATGGCATCAAACAGGAAATTAGAAATGCGTGCAACAAAGGCAAAACAGTTATAATGGGTGACTTCAATCTACATATAGATTGGGTGAATCAAATTGGCAGGGGTGCTGAGGAAGAGGATTTCTTGGAATGTATGAGGGATAGTTATCTAAACCAACATGTAGAGGAACCAACGAGAGAGCAGGCTATTCTAGACTGGGTATTGAGTAATGAGGAAGGGTTAGTTAGCAGACTTGTTGTGCGTGCCCCCTTGGGCAAGAGTGACCATAATATGGTTGAGTTCTTCATTAGGATGGAGATTGACATTGTTAATTCAGAAACAATGGTTCTGAACTTAAAGAAAGGTAACCTTGAGGGTATGAGACGTGAATTGGCCAAGATTGACTGGCAATTAGTTCTAAAAGGGTTGACGGTGGATATGCAATGGAAGGCATTTAAAGACTGCATGGATGAACTACAAAAAATGTTCATCCCAGTTTGGCAAAAGAATAAATCAGGGAAGGTAGTTCATCCGTGGATAACAAGGGAAATCAGGGATAGTATCAAAGCAAAAGATGATGCGTACCAAATTAGCCAGAAAAAGCAGCATACCAGAGGACTGGGAGAAATTCAGAGAACAGCAGAGGAGGACAAAGGGCTTAATTAGGAAAGGGAAAATAGATTATGAAAGGAAACTGGCAGGGAACATAAAAACTGACTGCAAAAGTTTTTATAGATATGTGAAGAGAAAGAGATTAGTTAAAACAAATGTAGGTCCCTTGCAGTCAGAAACAGGTGAATTGATCATGGGGAACAAGGATATGGCGGACCAATTGAATAACTACTTTGGTTCTGTCTTCACTAAGGAAGACATAAATATTCTGCCGGAAATAGCAGGGGGCCGCGGGTCAAAGGAGATGGAGGAACTGCGTGAAATCCAGGTTAGTCGGGAAGTGGTGTTGGGTAAATTGAATGGATTAAAGGCCGATAAATCACCAGGGCCAGATAGGCTGCATCCCAGAGTACTTAAGGAAGTAGCTCCAGAAATAGTGGATGCATTAGTGATAATTTTTCAAAACTCTTTAGATTCTGGAGTAGTTCCTGAGGATTGGAGGGTAGCAAACGTAACCCCACTTTTTAAGAAGGGAGGTAGAGAGAAAACGGGGAATTACAGACCAGTTAGTCTAACATCGGTAGTGGGGAAACTGCTAGAGTCAGTTATTAAAGATGGGATAGCAGCACATTTGGAAAGTGGTGAAATCATTGGACAAAATCAGCATGGATTTACGAAAGGTAAATCATGTCTGACGAATCTTATAGAATTTTTCGAGGATGTAACTAGTAGAGTGGATAGGGGAGAACCAGTGGATGTGTTGTATCTGGACTTTCAGAAGGCTTTCGACAAGGTACCACATAAGAGATTAGGATACAAACTTAAATCACACGGTATTGGGGGTTCAGTATTGATGTGGATAGAGAACTGGCTGGCAAACAGGAAGCAAAGAGTAGGAGTAAACGGGTCCTTTTCACAATGGCAGGCAGTGACTAGTGGGGTACCGCAAGGCTCAGTGCTGGGACCCCAGCTATTTACAATTTATATTAATGATCTGGACGAGGGAATTGAAAGCAACATCTCCAAGTTTGCGGATGACACTAAGCTGGGGGGCAGTGTTAGCTGTGAGGAGGATGCTAGGAGACTGCAAGGTGACTTGGATAGGCTGGGTGAGTGGGCAAATGTTTGGCAGATGCAGTATAATGTGGATAAATGTGAGGTTATCCACTTTGGTGGCAAAAACGGGAAGGCAGACTATTATCTAAATGGTGGCTGATTAGGAAATGGGGAAATGCAGCGAGACCTGGGTGTCATGGTACACCAGTCATTGAAAGTAGGCATGCAGGTGCAGCAGGCAGTGAAGAAAGCGAATGGTATGTTGGCCTTCATAGCAAGAGGATTTGAGTATAGGAGCAGGGAGGTTCTACTGCAGTTGTACAGGGTCTTGGTGAGACCACACCTGGAGTATTGCGTACAGTTTTGGTCTCCAAATCTGAGGAAGGACATTATAGCCATAGAGGGAGTGCAGAAAAGGTTCACCAGACTGATTCCTGGGATGTCAGGACTTTCATATGAAGAAAGACTGGATAGACTTGGCTTATACTCACTAGAATTTAGGAGATTGAGAGGGGATCTTATAAAAACGTACAAAATTCTTATGGGGTTGGAGAGGCTAGATGCAGGAAGATTGTTCCCGATGTTGGGGAAGTCCAGGACAAGGTGTCACAGCTTAAGGATAAGGGGGAAATCCTTTAAGACCGAGATGAGGAAAAACGTTTTCACACAGAGAGTGGTGAATCTCTGGAACTCTCTACCACAGAGGGTAGTTGAGGCCTGTTCATTGGCTATATTTAAGAGGGAGTTAGATGTGGCCCTTGTGGCTAAAGGGATCAGGGGGTATGGAGAGAAGGCAGGTACGGGATACTGAGTTGGATGATCAGCCATGATCATATTGAATGGCGGTGCAGGCTCGAAGGGCCGAATGGCCTACTCCTGCACCTATTTTCTATGTATCTATGTATCTATGTATTCCTGGACCAGCAGATTCAGGAACAGCTTCTTCCCTGCAGCTGTTACACTACTTAACTCTGCACCTTGGTGATTGCCAGTCATCCCCCCCCCCCTCGACACTCCTTCCCCCAGTGACTGATCCCCCCCCCCCCAGAAATTGCACTACTGCTACTGTATATACATATATATATTTAATTGATCCATTATTCTGTGTTCGCACTTCTGGGTGAGATGCTAACTGCATTTCGTTGTCTCTGTACTTGTACACTGCACAATGACAATAAAGTTTGAATCTGAATCTGAATCTGAATCTAAATTCCATTAACCTTTCCTCAGGCCTCTTGGCCAATTGATCAAGATCCTGCTGCAATTTTTTTTACAACCAACTTTACTATCTGAAAAACCACCCACTTATGCATCATCTGCAAACTTGATAATCATACCGTACATATGTTTTCATCCAAATAATTTATTCAGAAGACAAAAAGTAACGGGTCCAACCCTGAGGCACACCTTAGTCACAGGCCTCCAGTCCGATAAGCAACCTTCCATCATCTCCCTCTGCTTCCTTCCATGCAGCCAATTTTCTACCCATTCAGCTATCTGTCCTTGGATCTCATGCGATCTAACGCTCCAGAGCAACATACCATGAGGAACCTTGTCGAATGCTTTACTGGCCAATATATACAACATCTACAGTTCTACCCTCACTGGCGCGAGGAATTGAAAGCAAACCAGAGATAACTATCCTGGAGATCCTGCTTTTCAGACTTTTACCTAATTCCCTAAACTCACATTGTAGAACCTCATTCTTCCTCCTACCTATCATCTCAGCTTCTAAACTCAAGACAATAAATGTTGACGATTAATATGCCGAATGCCTAATGACCGCCCTATCTACCGGTGACTCAATTTTCAAGCAGCTATGTAGCTTTGGTCAACAGCACTTCGCAGAGCCCTACCGTTGACTGAGAAGATTCTGCATTAAAATGAATGCATTAAAATAATCCTGCATTAAAATGAATAAAATGATCCTTACATGCGTCCACTTGCGAAATTTTTGACAACCAACTTCACTATCTGCAACGCCACCTACTTTATTGTCATCTGCAAAGGTACTATCATGACTTGTACATTCTCATTCAAATCGTTGATATAGGCCACACAGAGCCATGTGCCCAACACAGATCCTGAGGCCCACCACTAGTCACGGGCCTACAACCTTATACCATCACCCTCTGCTCCATTCCATCAAGCAAATGTTCCATCCAGTCGGCTAGCTCTTCTTGGATACCAGGCGATTAACCTCTGATAGCAGGCAGAATACAGAACATTTTCAAATGTCTTCCTCAACCCATATGGACAACGGCTACTGATCTGCCCTCAGCAACATTATTCTAAATGTTCCTGAAGTCAATCGTTGTCTCTTTCGGCTCGCTGATATTGAGGGATGCCATGTGATTGTTCACTATCGCGTTCCTGTACTGCATGTCATTTATGTGATTCATTTGAAATGTGTTTTATATAGCTTAGAACAAACAATTTATTATTTTGTGCAAAATGAAGAAACGAGAAAAAGAAACATTGTGATTTATTTTGTTTACAATTTCCGCTCATTCTGCTTTCTAGTGATCAGCGTGCGTATGGAATGTTGTTTATTCAATGCACGCATGGAAGCCCATTGAAATAATAGCAAACCACGTCACTTGGGGGGTTTCACTCTCCCTTTTAAATAGCTCACTGTACCTTGTTACTTCTTAGGAAATCTTCAACGCAAGTAGATACTGATCCTCACACGCCGTAAGCCATGCTATCAATCGGGTATGTTGCAGCTATTCGTGAAATGATGCGAGTGAGACAAAAATTTTTACATGTGCAGAAGATATTCTACCCTATTCTCGCAGCTTTCGGTGTCCCTGGTAAGCATCAACGTTACGTTACGTGTTCTGTGATTTATTTTATTATTGGATCAATTTTTACTTATCATGCGATATTCAACGAAGTCGATTGTAACAATACACATGATTATTTTACCGTATGAAACTAGGCATGTCAAGCTATTATTGCCAATACTTTATGTTACCCTATATTAAACATTATTCGTTCCTGCTCAAGTCGCTGCTCAGTATGTATTCTTAACGTCATTATATGTTGTTGCGATTCAGATGTTTATTTATTCGAAACATGTATTGCTGTGTTTACTGGTTTTTAAAATGCCCAACTGTGTCGGAATAATGAACGTATATGCGTGTTTGGGGTTTTCAACTCCCAGTGAATATCATCGCCATGATAGATACAATTTGTCTTTTTCCCACCAGACTTTCGTGCATTTTTTCATAACCACCCCATTTTGTGTTCTTTCTCCATTATGGTGTTTTTGATATGCTTTATGTTTTATGTATATTTACATCTATATTCATAAAATTCTGCAGTAAAATCGATATATTTTGAACTAGAAACTATAATTGACGATACCAACTGAGCTCACGAAAAACCAAGTAAAACTAAGGGTGTCGGAATCTGAAACATTAAATCCGATTATCTACAAAACCTTTCGCATTTTCCATTTTAGCTCAACAACTTTCACGATCGCCTTTCCTAAATACTGCTGCAGGCTTAACAGAATTACAAGGACAATATGTGGTCTCAGTAAATCTTAGGTCCCATAGATATGGATTCATTTCCGTTTCTATCTGCAGTCTAATATATCTACGCCTGTCACATTTGTATCTACAAATCTGCAAAATCTCGTGGTCATTTGTAAATCTTCATCAGGGCGGCACGGTGGCACAGCGGTAGAATTGCTGCCCTGCAGCGCCGGAGATCCCGACTACGGGTGCTGTCTGTACAGAGATTGTACGTTCTCCCCGTGACCTGTGTGGGTTTTCTCCGAGACCTTCGGTTTCCTCGCACACTCCAAAGGCATACATGTATGCAGGTAAATTGGCTTGGAAAATGCAAACAAAATTGTCCTTAGCTTGTGTAAGATAGTGCTAATATGTGGGTATCGCCGGTGCGGACCCGGTGGCCCCAAGGGTCTGTTTCTGCGCCGTATCTCTAAACGAAACTTAACTAATCATAAACGAAAGTAAGCATGCAGGTACAGCAGGCAGTGAAGAAAGAAAATGGCATGTTGGCCTTTATAACAAGAGGAGTTTAGTATAAGAGCAAAGAGGTCCTTCTGCAGTTGTAAATGGCCCTAGTGAGACCACACCTGGCGTATTGTTTGCAGTTTTGGTCTCCCAATTTGAGGAAGGACATTCTTACTATTGAGGGATTGCAGCGTCGGTTCACCAGGTTAATTGACGGCATGGCGGGACTGTCATATGTTGATAGAATGGAGAGACTGCGCTTCGAAACGCTGGAATTTAGAAGGATGAGATGGATCCTATTGAAACATATAAGATTATTAAGGGTTTGGACAAGCTAGAGGCAGGTCACGTGTTCCCGATTTTGGAGGAGTCCAGAACCAGGGGCCACAGTTTAAGAATAAGGGGTAAGCCATTTAGAACGGAGATAAGGAAAAACACAGAGAGTTGTGAGTGTGGAATTCTTTGCCTCAGAGGGAGGTGGATGCCAGTTCTCTGGATGCTTTTAAGAGAGAGCTCGACAGAGCTCTTAAAGATAGCGGAGTCAAAGGATATGGGTAGAAGGCAGGAACGGGATACTGATTGTGGATGATCAGCCATGATCACATTGAATGGCGGTGTTGGCTCGAGGGGCCGAATGGCCTACTCCTGCACCTATTGTCTATCTGAGCTGAGCTAATGAGTGGCGACATTTCCTCACAGTCCACTTATCACATCTTCTGATTTGAAAAAAAATCAATTCAGACTTTTTTCAGCTATGCCAGGAAAATGCAATTCTCGAATCATTTCGCACCTGATATAAATGTCACAAAGTTTCATTCTGAAATGCTGAATTTAATGAAACACTGTTATTATTGAAATAAACATCGCAGGAATTAAACACGTTGTTTTACTAATGGTACTGTAATGGCTCTACCAAAAAACAACATAAATCTTTTTCCGCAGTTTGTGTTTTGTGTTACACTCCAAAAAACGGCAATGACTTAATTCTTAAAATCCACGTCACTTTGTATTCTGTGGGATTTGTAATCCCATATAAAATTTGTAATGTCTGAGTCCAGTTTTTTGAAAAACTTTTTTGGGAGATATATAGGTATTGATTGAAATAGGTAAAGGATTTGTGGTAAGAAAATCCCACAGAATACAAAGAACACACCTTAACAAACGAAAAGAGTTGGGGGGTCTAGCGCTCCCTAACTTTATGTATTATAACTGGGCAGTAAATATTAAAAATATGATTCACCTGCTGGACAATTCTGCCCAGCAGGTGGACTGGATTATAATGGAAAAAGGGGATTGCTCCCCGAATAATATAGGAGCGATTATTCTCTCTCCAATAAATTTGAATAATAAAAATTATAATAAAAATCCAATTATATATAGCACTATTAGAACATGGAAGCAAATAAAACAGAATCTAAAATTAAGAAACCTATCTCTCTTAATACCAATAGTCAATAACCCATCGTTTAAACCTTCAATCATAGATAAAGCATTTATACAATGGGAAAGAATGGGAATCAAAACGCTCGAAGATCTGTATGAATTAGAAAAATTACTATCATTCCAACAACTACAACTGAAATATAATTTGAAAAATAATCAATATTTTAAATATCTACAAATCTGTGACTATTTGAAAACACACACAAAAGATTATTATAATATGCTTTCCGACTTACTAGATGAAGCAATGAAGACAAAGGCGGAATCAGTTAATTTAATATCATACTTATATAATATCATCTTAAACATAGAAATACCCACAACAGATGGAATTAGAAGAGATTGGGAACAAGATCTAGGTATAAAAATTTCAAAAGAGAGTTGGGATAATCATTTATTACAGGTGCATAAATGCTCGATTAACGTACGACATACGCTTATCCAATTTAAAACATTACATAGATTATATTATTCAAAAACCAAACTAAATAAAATCTTTCCTAACGTCTCACCAATCTGTGATAAATGTATATGTCAAGAAGCTACCATAGCACATTCTTTTGTTTTTTGTACAAAAATCCAAAAATTCTGGTTTGAAATATTTGATATTTTTTCAAAATTAATCAAAATAAAACTGGTACCAAAACCAGAATGGATTATTTTTGGAATATCGGAAGGTATTCCTGAATTAAACGTGTATCAGAAGAATTTACTCAATTATGGGCTAATAATGGGAAAAAAGCTTATACTTAAATTCTGGAAAAATGCGCCCACACCAACAATAAAAATGTGGACATCAAATATGTTGGAAACATTACATCTGGAAGAGATGAGATTCCTCCTAGTAGGCAAAGTAGACCAATTTCAAAAGACGTGGTCTACGTTTTTGGACCTATTACAAGCATGAGGTGCAATAGTAATTTAGAAAAACAAATAAATAAATAAAAGGTATCTGGACCTGGTAATGGGAGGTAAAACAAAAACAGACTTGGTTGGTAGTTCCTTCTCTATGAAGTATGTTATAAGAGTTATAATAGAGCGATTGTTCCTTCTTTCTTTCTCTTTCTTTTCTAGGGTCTATTTTCTAACTTTACTTCCTTCTCTAACTTCTTTTCTAAGGGGCTTTCTTTTCCCAACACTCTTTTGCACTTCACAACCTTTGCGCACTTTCTTCACTTTTCTTACTTCTTTCTTTTTCTTTCTTAAAGTTTAAAAAAGTGAAGCGGTACAAAAAATGTATTAATATATACGTGTTGTACATTACTGTAATCTACCGTACTTCTATTAAAAAAATTATTTAAAAAAAAAAAAAAAAAAAAAAAAAAAAAAAAAATCCACGTCACATTTATCATGACTGTTTTGCAATTAAAGTTTTTACTTGGTGATTTGGACGTTCAAAGCTCCGATATTTCACGCAATTGGGGAACGTTATGGCAGTACATCTTCATCTGTACTTCCTTCCTCTCTTCAATCAATATTCCATGAACATCATTAATAACGGATGGAGAGCAAACGGGTTTTCAACATCGCTCAGGTTAGTGGTTGAGACCAACTTATGAAGTACTCACGCAAGCAAGGATTTGCGCAAAGTCAGTGTTCAGAAAATAACAAATTTATTTCCTTGGATAAGTTACCGATAACCTTGACACCTATTATTATTCACATAGGTGTCAAGGTTGTTATCGAAATGTCTCGAATTGTCTTTTTGTCGATCATTGCCACATCGAACTGGTCATCTTTACAAGAAATGTGTCATTGATCCTGACAATTCACTATTTGTATAAATACGTATTCCGTCGCTCAGATTATTTCTCCCAGGCTGATTGGTATTTTTTGTTTCTTTCACTGTCCACAGTTAACTTAATGGTGATAATGATTCTGAATCGGAGAAAATGTGGTCTCTCCAGATGTGTCACTCGCTACATGACGGTCATGGCAGCTGCGGATCTACTGGTTGTTATCATCGACCTAATTTTAAGGCACATTCCGATTGTCTACCCGGATCAGTTTGCTTTTGTGTTGCTTCTCCCCGTGTGTAATATCCATTCCGTTCTGCTTTATGCAGTGACAGACTCCTCTGTCTGGTTCACCGTCAGCTTCACATTTGATCGATTTGTCGCCATCTGTTGCCGAAAACTGAAATTTAAATATTGCACCGAAAAAACCGCGGTTGTGGTTCTCGGAACGGTGACTGTGTTTTTCTGTTTAAAGGACACGACCTGGTACTTCATAAACATGAAAACATATCGCCTCGGCAATAATCCGTCATTTTGTGGTGTGGAACTGAGTGTTAGTTATTCACGTGTTTGGGGAACAATTGAGCTCCTTCATTATGTTCTTACCCCCTGTGTCCCATTTGTATTAATTCTGATTTTAAATGCTTTAACTGTCCGAAACATTTTAGTTGTCAGTAGAGTTCGGAAGCGACTCCGTGATCACGTGAGTTCCAAGGACCCGGAGATGGAAAGCCGACGAAAATCGATAATTCTACTGTTTGTTATCTCTGGAAATTTCATACTGTTATGGGGGCTCTTTACTTTTAGTTTAATTTTACGCCGAATGTTCTGGATCTTGGATAAGGCCTATGTTCCACATGTTGCTATACAAGAAACTGGATTTATGCTGCAGCTGCTAAATTGCAGCACAAACACGATTATTTACGCTATGACACAGAGTAAATTCAGGCAGCAGTTAAAAAATCTGGCTAAATCCCCATTTTCTAGAGTTCGTCTTCTTATTCAATGATAAAACTTTCGGGAAAGTACTTACATTCGAAAAATATTTCGGCACATTTGCATCCTGTACCTGGTGTGCATGGTGTGATTCGTTCAGTTACACCCAGTTAACTATTTGGGACCAGATTCATCATCTCCTGGCTCCTGCTACCTCCTACGCCCATGCATAACTCACTGACTTCATCAACTTCACGACTAATTTCCATCCTGCACTCAAATTCACTTGGACCATCTCCGACAACTCCCTACCGTTTCTTGATCTCAACGTTTCCATCACAGGAAATAGAATATTGACCTACATATACTACAAACCTACTGACTATTATAACTATCTTGACTACACTTCTTCTCACCCTGCTTCCTGTAAAGACTATCCCCTACTCCAAATTCTTCCGTCTACGCCGCATCTGCGCCCAGCATGAGGTGTTCCTTACGAAGGCAGCGGAAATGTCCTAATTCTTTAGGAAACGGGGGTTCCATTATAGTTGAGGCTCTCACTAGGGTCCCCTCGATATCCCCCTCCCCCCATTTGTAACAAGGACAGAGTCCCCCTTGTCTTCACCTTCCACCCCATCACCCGTCGCATACAGCATACAGCATATAAATCCTCCAACATTTTCAGCACCTCCAACGGGTGGTCCTATCAGTCTGCCCAACGCCATTTCCTGCCTAATGTGAATTTTCTTCAGTTCCTCCGTCACCCTAGTTCCTCTGGCTTCCAGTACATCAGGGAGATTGTTTGTGTATTCCTTAGTGAAGACAGATCTAAAGTACATGTTCATCTCACCTGTCATTTCCTTGTTCCGCATAATAAATTCACCTTTTACAGTCTTCAAGGGTCCAAATTTTGTCTTTTTGACTACTGTTGTAATCGTGGCTGTGATCAAGGAGGCATATCCTGAGGCTCCAGGGACGAATACCCTGTTGGTGGAGACGTAACTTGGGAGAGGAATAAGTACCCATTAGTGGAAAAGGTACCTTGAAGGGAATAGTGCCGTCAAGTATAACTTGGAAGAGGAATAAGTACTTGTTAGTGGACAAGTACCTTGAAGGGGCTCTGTTGATTGACAACAACACAATTTGGGTAATTTAGAATATTGTGATTTATTTGGAACTGTACAGTTAGTGAATGCTTATTAGTCGAATGCTTGTATTTTACATTGCAGTGTGGTTTTGTATGATAGTTATTAGTAGTATTATTTCTTGTTTAAGTATGATTTTGCTTGCGTGTTATGAGCTCATTCGCCTTTGTTTAGATTGAAGTGTTTTGAGTAGGAGATTTGCTGCTGAAGTGTGTTTTGATTGTTCCGTTGCAACTTAGACTGAGATTGTTTACCGACTTGAAATTGTTTACAGGTTTGAAAGCTTGTGTGACTTCTGTGCATTTGATTGGTTTGAAAGAATTTGGAGTACTGGGTCGAAAGGAGAGATTGATTGTGTGAGAGGCTTACTGGCACGTTGAAGACATTTTGGCCACTGTTTGCGAACAAACTTGACTTGTGAGTGAAGTGTGAATCGTTTGGATACTGTGTCCATTGTTAGTAACAATGGGAAACCAGATAGAGAGAGATACAATGGAAAATCCCGAGAGACCATTACAATTAGTTTGCAGTGAGTTCCACAAAAAGCGGAAAGATTTAAATATTTTTTGGGACCATTGAATAAGTAATTATGATATGATTTGTGGCCTGAAGGAGTGGTTGGAACGCTGGAGGGCATGAAATACATTGAGAAGATTGTTTGGCAATGTAGCCAAAGTGATGTGGCAAAGGAACATATTGGGCTATGGAGACAATATTATGATGGAGTAAAAGAACGCAGAGAGGCGGCAATAATGGTGAATTGACAGGAGGCAGCTTTGAAGCTTGGAATAGAGTTAAAAGACGATGAAGGAAACAAACCTCTAGATACCTTAAAGAAGGAATGTGGATGTGCTTATAAAGAACATAGGGAACAGGAGAAAAAGAGAAATCCTGAAGGGAAACTGGCATTTGTAGACTTAGAGTTAAGGGACCCGCTGGTTGGCTTTGGTTTGAAAGGGGGAGATGAAGAATATTTGGAATATTGGGAGAGCGTTTGAATTAAAAGAAGTTTGCAGCCTCCACCTTATTCCCCTTGCTCTCCCTATACTCCTCCTTCACATCCAGCACCTGTTAATATTGACCAAATTAAAGGCACTATAACATCTGCATCTGTAAGACTTACTTAACCTCTGTCTGTGGAAACTTACAAGCTGTGAATAGCGCCAGCAAGTCTGAGCCCTAGATTGATATGCAGGATGGTGAAAAATCCAGATGTCCTCTGCTATTGTTAAAATGTATGAGGACTCTGCAGAGAAACTCCAAGATGTTGTGAATGCACTGTTTTGATTGGATAGCTGCAAAGGAATTGTAAATAAAACAAAAGTAAATTGTAAAAGTCAACAAAATAGAGAGAGTACAGAGGAGATTTACTAGAATGTTGCCTGGGTTTCAACAACTAAGTTACAGAGAAAGGTTGAACAAGTTAGGGCTTTATTCTTTGGAGCGCAGAAGGTTAAGGGGGGACTTGATAGAGGTCTTTAAAATGATGAGAGGGATAGACAGAGTTGATGTGGATAAGCTTTTCCCATTGAGAGTAGGGAAGATTCAAACAAGGGGACATGACTTGAGAATTAAGGGACAGAAGTTTAGGGGTAACATGAGGGGGAACTTCTTTACTCAGAGAGTGGTGGCTGTGTGGAATGAGCTTCCAATGAAGGTGGTGGAGGCAGGTACGTTTTTATCATTTAAAAATAAATTGGATAGTTATATGGACGGGAAAGGAATGGAGGGTTATGGTCTGAGCGCAGGTATATGGGACTAGGGGAGAATACGTGTTCGGCACGGACTAGAAGGATCGAGATGGCCTGTTTCCGTGCTGTAATTGTTATATGGTTATATGGTTATAAATACTGTTAATAATGTTGCAAAGTGTTTTTACTGCTGTTTGATGATTGGCTGACGTGTGAAGCCTTGTTTGAATTGTTTACATTACCCGGGAGATTGTTGCGTTATTTGATTAATTGACTTCCTTCCAGAAGTTTCTGTAGAAACATTGTGTTGGGACTCTTTGGAATTGGGCTGGGGAACTGTCAATAATACTTTAATGTAATCGATATGTGTGATAATGTAATCGATATGTGTAAGGGGCGCTGTGGAAACATCATAATTCTCTGCTGCATTCTGCACTTCCCCCTGGATCTGACAGCAGCTGATGGCAGGGAAAGAGCTGTACTGAGATCCAGATGAGACCCAAGGTGAGGAGTGACTGGAGCAAGAGGGGTAGAAGGAAAAGGAAGTCCCATGGGAACACCAACAATAGACAATAGACCATAGGCAATAGACAATACACAATAGACAATCTCAGCTCCAGGCAAAGTGACAAAGACAGGCATGGACTGCACCTCATAAGTTTATAAGTTGTAGTAGCAGAATTAAGCCATTCGGTCCATCAAGTTTATAAATACATACGGGGGGAAAGGGTAATTAGAGAGAGAGTAGGACCCTTCAGGAATTAAAGCAGTCAAATCTGTGTGAAGCCACAGGAGATGGGTAAGGTCCTCAATGTTACCTTCAGCACCTCTTCGACCGTAACACTGACTGCTCTCAAGACACTTCCATTGATTGCCCCAAGTTCCTCCATCCTCCTGACATTTCTCCTCTGTATTTACCGAGGAAATGTCAGGAGGCTGGAGGAACTTGGGGCAGTCAATGGAAGTGTCTTTAGAGCAGTCGGTGTTACGGTCGAAGAGATGCTGAAGGTAATATCACATATGAATGGCAGACAAATCTCCAGGGCCTGATCTGATATAGCCAAGGTCATTTTGGGGAACTAGAGAGGAAATTGCGAGAGCCCTGTTTGAAATTTACATGTCATCCTTAAATACCAGAGATGCCGGAAGACTGGAGGGTGGCAAATGTTGTGCTTCTATTCAAGAGGGTTGCAGGAAAAATGCTGAGAAGTATAGGCCAGTGAGCTTAACATGTGTAGTCGGAAAGTTACTAGAGAGAATTCTGAGGGTTAGAATTTATCTATCTATATACTTTTAAAATCCGTGTGTGTGTGGGTGGGTGTCATTTGCCTTTGAAACGTTTTGCCTTTGCCTCGAAAACTCAGATGCAAAAACGCGGGAGATTTTTACATATTTCGGTATGGATTTAAATTATGATTTCAGAAATGCATTCCTATCTAAATTTGCTCAATTATTTCCCCAGATTTTGAATAAAATTGTTCACAAAACTCACTTTAAAATAAATAATCGGCGCTACCAGCTGCTGATGTCACAATGCCCACATGCCCACCAATCGAGGCCCACCTGCCTCCTGGCCCCGCCCCCACCATTGTGGATTTATGCAGCTGCTGTCAACGCACATGCGCAGTTTTCACGAGGTACGTTCGCCCACCCACTACCCCGTTCATCAAAAGGCCCAGAAAGATCGAGAAAGTTCTGCAGAGTAAAGATTCTATAGGATCTTTATTCTGCAGATCTCGGGGCAGCGGCGCCTCACGCACTGAAAACTACTCCTCACTGTCGGTAGCAGCTCGTGAAGCCCCGTCCCCCGCCCGCCCGCTTATTCCAGCTGTGGGGTTCCAGAGAGTCAGAAGCCGCTTCTGCCTCCAATCGTCTGTCCCACCCCCCCTCCCGGCCTGGCTCTGTCACACTGGTGGGTGCGCTTACCTTAGCGGAAGCCATGATCGGCTGGTCCCCCGCTGCCTTTTCACCATCCTCAGATCGGGCCCCCGCGAGCATGCCGCACTGCCCCACTTCTCTCCCCCCCCCTCTCTCTCTCTCTCTCTCTCTCTCTCTCTCTCCCCTCTCTCGCTCTCCCCCCCTCTCTCTCCCCCTTCTCCTCTCTATCTCTCTCTCTCTCCCCTCTCTCCTCCCTCTCCCTCTCCCCTCTCTCTCGCTCTGCTCTCTCACACCCCCCTCTCTCTCTCCTTGCTCTCTCTCTCCCCCTCTCTCTTGCCTCACTCTCTCCCCCTCTCTCTATCTCCCCCTTCCTCTCTCTCCCCCCTCCCTCTCTCTCTCCCCCTCCCTCTCTCCCTCTCTCCTCCCTTTCATCTCACCCACACCCCTGCCCCCCTACCCCCCTCCCCTAAACCCCCTACCCCCTCCCCTAAACCCCCTCCCCTACATACCCCACCCCCTACCCCCTTCCCTCCATCCCCTCCTTACCCACTTCCCTCCACCCCCTCCCCTACCCCCTTCCTTCCACCCCTCCCCTCCCACATCCCCCTTCCTTCCCCCCTCCTCTCCCCTCCCTTCCCACACCCATCCCTTCCCCCCCTCTCAGCCCCCCTCTCTCCTCCCCTCTCTCTCCTCCTATCCCACCCACCCCCATCACACACCCTCCCTCTCCTCCTCCCCTCCACCCTCCCTCTCCCTCTGTCTCTTGCCCTTCTGTCTCTGCCTCTCCCCATTCTCTCTGCCCTCACTCTTTACCCCCCCCCTACCTCTCTGGACGCGCCTGTGAGTTGGGGGCTATGCATCAGTGGATGGGGTAAAAGGGGCAAATTAATAATATTAATATAATATCAACAGGGGCAGTTAGTGTGTGTGTGGGGGTGGTTAGTGTGTGTGATGCCACATTACGCCATGCCCTCCCCCCGCAAACACGTGTTGGGGGAACAGGGGTCTGCACTTGGTCTAGGATACTTTTAAAGCTGTGTGTGTGTGGGTGTCATTTTGCATTTGAAACATATCTCCTCGAAAACCAGATGCCGAAACAGGAATCTTTTTACATATTCCAGTAGAGATTTCCCGTGTGATTTTAGAAATCCACTCTAGAATGGATTTAGAATGACTTTAGAATTATGTACATTTGGTACATAATTTTCCCGACTATTTTAATTAAAATTGTTGACCAATCTGACCTTTTAAAAAAAAAATCTGACCGCTGCCCAGCTGCTGACATTACAATAACAGTGACTTTTTTACATCTTCTGGTAGAAATGTTCCTTATCCTTTCAAAAACCCAATCCTCTATAAATGTGGTCAATTATTTCCCAAGATATTTGCTGAAATTTATAATCAAACTAACATTTAAAAAAAATATTAAGGTTGCCCAGCTGCTGACCTCACAATGCCTTTCCTCGTGCCCCCCCCCCCCCCCCCCCCCCGCCACTCTGGATTAATGTAGCTGCTGCCAATGCGCATGCGCAGTTTTCCACGAGGTACGTTAGCCCACCCACCCCATTCTTCAAAAGACGCAGAAAGATCAAGAAAGTTCTGCAGCAAAGATCCTACAGCTCCGCTCCGCTATAGGATCACATGCTGAAGGAGCTGCTCCTCACTGTCGGCGCAGCTTGTGAAGCCCAGCTCCTCCCATCCCCCACACGCCCGCTCACTCAGCTGCCGGTTTCCAGAGAGTCAAGCCGCTTCTGTCACTCTCCACTCGCCCGGCCACCCCCCTCCCATCCTCTTCTCGACCACCCCTCCATGTCCATGTCCGTGGTCCGATCCTCTGTAATGCTGGCAGTCCTCAACAAAGAGCCTATAGTTCGTTATAGGATCTTTGGTCCTCGGATCAATCTGGGCTCGCTCGGGGACCCACGAGCTGCCGCCCTGCCCCACTCCTCTCTCTCTCTCTCCCCCACCTCTCCCTCTCCCCTCTCTCTCTCTCTCCCCCTCCCTCTCTCTCTTCCCCCTCTCTGTCTCTCTCCCCCTCTCCTCCATCTCTCCCTCTCTCTCTCCCTCTCTCTCTCCCCCCTCTCTCTCTCCCCCTCTCTCTCTCTCCCCCTCTCTCTCCTCCCCTCTCTCTCCCCCTCTCTCTCGCTCCCCTCTCTCTCCTCTCTCTCCCCCTCTCTCTCCCCTCTCCTCTCCCCCCACCCCCTGCCCTCCTCCCCAAAACCCCCCTTTCTCCCCCACCACCCCTCTCCCCTACCCCCCTTCCCCTTCGCCCCTTCTCAGGCCCCCTCTCTCACCTCTCTCTCCTCCATCTCTCTCTCCTCCATCTCTCTCTCCCCTCCTCACCCCTCCCTCACCTCCCTCTCCTCCTCCACTCCACCCCCCTCTCCCACTGTCTCTTGCCCTTCTGTCTGTGCACCTCTCTCTCTGTCTCTGCCCTCACTCTCTACCCCCCTTCCCCACCTGCAAGTTGGGGGCTATGCATCAGTGGATAGGGTGGTTATGGGGTAAAAGGAGCAAATTAATAATATTAATATAATATCAAGGGGGGTAGTTAGCATGTGTGCGGGGGGGTAGTCAGTTTGTGTGTGGGGGTGGTTAGTGCATGTGATGCCGCATGCCGCCCCCCCGCCCAGACCCCCCCCCTCCGCAACCGCGCATTGGAGGAACAGACCCAACGGGTCTGCACTTGGTCTAGTATACATTTAAATGGATAAGGGCTGATTAGGGGTAGACAGCATGGTTTTATACGTGGGACATTGTGACATACAAATCTGATTGAGTTTTTTGAAGACGTGACAAAAAAAGGTCGATGAGGGCAAATCTGTAGATGTATATATGGACTCCAGCAAAGCATTTGTTGAGGTTCCACATGGTAGCTGCTCTGGAAGGTTAGATTGCATGGGACCCATGGAAAGATTGCTGAATGGACAGAAAATTGGCTCCATGGAAGGAAGCAGAGGGTGATGGTGGAAGGTTGCTTCTCAGACTGGAGGTCTGTGACTAATGGTGAGCCTCAGAGTTCGGTGCTCGGCCCTTTATTGATTGTTATCTACATCAATGATTTGGAAGAGAACATATAGGGCAAGAATAGCAAGTTTGCTGATGATACAAAAGTGAGTGGTTTTGCAAATAGTGAAGATGGTTGTGAAAGATAGAAGTAGGATCTGGGCAGAGGAATAGTTGCTGTAATTTAATACAGAGAAGTGTGACATGTTGCATTTTGGGGACGTCGAACAAGGGCAGGACCTACAAACGTAAACGGTAGGCCTCTGGGTAGTGTTGTAGAGCAGAGGGATCTAGGAGTACAGGTGCATGGTTCCTTGAAGGTCGAGTCACAGGTAGATAAGGTGTTCTAAGGTCTGAGGAAGGACATTCTTGCCATAAAGGGAGTACAGAGAAGGTTCACCAGACTGATTCCTGCGATGTCAGGACTTTCATATGAAGAAAGACTGGATAGACTTCGGCTTGTACTCGCTATAATTTAGAAGATTGAGGGGTATCTTATAGAAACTTACAAACTTCTTATGGGGTTGGACAGGCTAGATGCAGGAAGATTGTTCCCGATGTTGGGGAAGTCCAGAACAAGGGGTCACAGTTTAAACGATAAAGGGGAAATCTTTTAGGACTGAGATGAAAAAAAACATTTTTAACACAGAGAGTGGTGCATCTCTGGAATTCTCTGCCACAGAATGTAGTTGAGGCCAGTTCATTGGCTATATTTAAGAGGGAGTTAGATGTGGCCCTTGTGGCTAAAGGGATCAGGGGGTATGAAGAGAAAGCAGGTACAAGATACTGAGTTGGATGATCAGCCATGATCATATTGAATGGCGGTGCAGGCTCGAAGGGCCGAATGGCCTACTGCTGCACCTATTTTCTATGTTTCTATGTTTCTAAAGGCTTTGGCACTTTGGCCTACATCAGTCAGAGTATTGAGTATCGAAGTTGGGAGGTCATGTTGCAGTTGTATAAGACATTGGTGAGACTGCATTTAGAATATTGTGTTCCGTGTGTGGACGTAGCGTCAAAGGACGAGAAGCCGAAGCAAAGAAGTGGAAACCAAATAACTGAACAAAAACAAAGCCAAAATGCCAAATAAACGAAAGTGTAGGAACCCGAAACGTGAATTAACCGAAAGGGTCGGACACCTTAAATCAAACTAACCGAAAGGGTGGGTCGCCTAAAAGCAAACTCACCGAAAGGCCGCTCTGCCGAAACGCCAACTCACCGAATGTTCGCTCTGCCGAAGAGTCGAATAATGGACATAACGTCGCCGGTTGGGCGGGCCTTGTCAGTGATTTGTCCAGACCCCTGCGTCAATCACATCACTGGCTGAGTGAGACGGGAGGGTGTGGATCATTTTCCCACACAAGCCATAGGTGACTGGGCACTCTGAACCCGAGCACCAAGTTGTAAGTGGCTGAAGGAGCGCATCCCTCGGGACAGCCCCCCCCCTCCCACGGCCACGGCCGCCCCCTGCCTCATCTCCCCGGTGCGGCCGTACTGTGACGAGCTGTGTGTTGGCAGCGCCGGGTAGAGCAGAGGTGTGGCACAGGCTGGTCCCTCCCGCCCACCCAGAATCACTGACTGCGATGCACCGCCATCGGACTCCAACACTCACACCAGGTGACTCACCTCCCACCCCGGCTGTGGGGACAGATGGCTCGGGGCATTGGCAGCCATAATAAATCGCTTTTAACACATGGGGGCACACACAAATTTCCTGGCGGGCCAATGACAAGTGTTCATAAAAATGAACAATTTTATCTCCTCCCACGCCCCCCACCTCCCTTTGACAACAAGAAGCACATTTTATTTATTGTTTAAGCACAGTAATACCATCTGGTTGCCTGCGTAACCCGCACAAGCTCCCACGCTTGAGCCAAAAGAGATGGGGGAGATATTGAACAATTTCTTTTCTTCGGTATTCACCAAGGAGAAGGATATTGAATTATGTGAGGTAAGGGAAACAAGTAGAGTAGCTATGGAAACAATGAGGATCAAAGAAGAGGAAGTACTGACACTTTTGAAAAATATTAAAAAGTGGATAAGTCTTCAGATCCTGACAGGATATTCCCATTGAGGGAAGTTAGTGTAGAAATAGCAGGGGCTATGACAGAAATATTTCAAATGTCATTAGAAATGGGAATGTTAGTTTGACGTCAGTGGTGGGCAAATTAATGGAAAGGATACTTAGAGATAATATATATAATCATCTGGATAAACAGGGTCTGATTAGGAACAGTCAACATGGATTTGTGCCCGGAAGGTCATGTTTGACTAATCTTGAATTTTTTGAAGAGGTTACTAGGGTAATTGATGAGGGTAAAATGGTGGATGTTGTCTATATGGACTTCAGTGAGGCCTTTGACAAGGTTCCACATGGAAGGTTGGTTAAGAAGGTTCAATTGTTGGGTATTAATAGTGGAGTAGCAAGATGGACTCAACAGTGGCTGAATGGGAGATACCAGAGAGTAATGGTGGATAACTGTTTGTCAGGTTGGAGGCCGGTGACTAGTGCCTCAGGGATCTGTGTTAGGTCCACTGTTGTTTGTCATATACATCAATGATCTGGATGATGGTGTGGTAAATTGGATTAGTAAGTATGCAGGTGATGCTAAGATAGGTGGTGTTGTGGATAATGAAGTAGATTTTCAAAGTCTACAGAAAGATTTAGGCCATTTGGAAGAGTGGACTGAAAGATGGCAGATGGAGTTTAATGCTGATAAGTGTGAGGTGCTACATCTTGGCAGGACAAATCAAAATAGGACGTACATGGTAAATGGTAGCGAATTGAGGAGTGCAGTTGAACAGAGGGATCTAGGAATAACTGTGCATAGTTCCCTGAAGGTGGAATCTCATGTAGATAGGGTGGTAAAGAAAGTGTTTGGTGTGCTGGCCTTTATAAATCAGAACATTGAGTATAGAAGTTGGAATGGAATGTTGAATGGTTGAAATTGTACAAGGCATTGGTGAGGCCAATTCTGGAGTATGGTGCACAATTCTGGTCACCAAATTATAGGAAAGATGTCAACAAAATAGAGAGAGTACAGTGGAGATTTACTAGAATGTTGCCTGGGTTTCAGCACCTAAGTTACAGAGAAAAGGTTGAACAAGATAGGTCTTTATTCTTTGGAGTGCAGAAGGTTAAGGGGGACTTGATAGAGGTCTTTAAAATGATGAGAGGAGGGATAGGCAGAGTTGACGTGGATAAGTTTTTTTCCATTGAGAGTAGGGAAGATTCAAACAAGAGGACATGATTTGAGAATTAAGGACAAAAGTTTAAGGGTAACATGAGGGGGAACTTCTTTACTCAGAGTGTGTTAGCTGTGTGGAATGAGCTTCCAATGGAAGTGGTGGAGGCAGGTTCGATTTTATCATTTAAAAATAAATTGGATAGGTATATGGACTGGAAGGAATGGAGGGTTATAGTCTGCGTGCAGGTAGATGGGATTAGGTGAGAGTAAGTGTTCAGTATGGACTAGAAGGTCCGAGATGGCCTGTTTCAGTGCTGTAATTGTTATATGGTTATATGGTTATATGGTCCTGGGGAAGAGCTTGCGGCAGCTGGTTTCATAGTGCCTTCATTGTTGGTAGGTGCTGATCTTTCACGTGGACCCGCTGTCAGTGCCAGTTTTCCCAACTTCCATAGCCACCCTGCATTAGTGGAGTCAGATGTGAATCGGCTCTATGATCTTTGGCAGTGACTCGTCCGTGCTGCGATTGCCACAAAGGCTTTACAACATCATTTTCGTTGCACGTCAGATTTTAAGCCAAAAAGCAATCTGACGCCGACCGGACATGATTTCAAAAAGCTGAAAAAAACCCAAAGATACTAGAGCAAGGTCTGTGATCTTTGGAAAAAAAGATCTTACATTTAAAAGAAAACAAATATCAATCTCTTTGAAATCGCTGACATCGAAAAGCTGAAAATGAACATTCATATCAAAAAGGAAGGTAATACTGTGTTTAAACAATAAATAAAATGTGCATCTTGTCCGGGGGGGGGGGGGGGGGAGTGGGAGGAGATAAAATTGTTCGTTGTTAAGCACACATGCCAGGGAATTTGTGTGTTCCCCATGTTCGAAAAGCGATTAACTATGGCTGCCAAAGCCCCGAGCCGTCTGTCCCTGTGGGCGGGGTGGGGGGTGGGTGTCGGGGTGGCTGTGTTTCACTGCCAACACATAGCCACTCACAGTGTGACAGCATGGGGGAGATGAGGTGGAGGGTGGCCGTGGTCATGGGAGAGTGGGGGCTGTCCTGAGGGATGCACTCCTTCGACCGCTACAACTTGGTGCTTGGGTTTCAGAGTGCCCAGTCACCTATGGTTTGTGTGGGAATATGATCCCACCCTCCCGCCTCCATCGGCCAGTGATGTGATAGACTCAGAGGTCTGGACCAATCGCTGACAAGTCCCGCCCCTCCCAGCGACGTCATGTCCGTTATTTGACTTTTCAGCAGAGCGGCCAATCTGTGATTTGGCTTGTAGGCGACGCAGCCTTTCGGTGAGTTGGCGTTTTGGCAGAGCGGCCTTTCGGTGAGTTTGCTTTTAGGCGTCCTGCCCTTTCGGTTAGTTTACCTTTAGGCGTCCGACCCTTTCGGTTAGTTGGCGTTTCGGCTTCGTACGCTTTCGGTTATTTGGCGTTTCGGCTTTGTTTCTGTTCGGTTATTTGGCTTCCATTCCTTTACTTCAGCTTCCCATCCTTCGATGCCAAGTGTTCAGTTCTGGGCACCCTGTTATAGGAAAGGTATTGTCAAGCTTGAAAGGGTTCAGAAAAGATTTATGAGTATATTGCCAAGATTAGAGGGCGTGAGCTATAGGGAGAGGTTGAGTAGGTTTGGTGTCTATTCTATGGAGTGCAGGAGGATTAGGGGAGATCTTACTGAGGTGTACAAAATCATGAGAGGAATAGATTGGTAGATGCACAGAGTCTCTTGCCCAGAGTAGCGGAATGGAAGACCGGAGGACATAGTTTCAAGGTGAAGGGGAAATGATTTAATAGGAATCTGAGAGGTAACTTTTTCACACAAAGGTTGGTGGGTGTATGGAACAAGCTGCCAGAGGAGGCAGTAGAGGTTTACCGATCATTTAAGAAACAATTAGACAGGTACATTGATAGAACAGATTAGGAGGGATATGGACCAGGTGCTGGCAAGTGGGAGTAGTGTAGCTGGGATATTGTTGGCCGGTGTGGGCAAGTTGGGCCAAAGGTCCTATTTCCACACTGCATCACCATGACTCTCTGACTCAATACATGCCAAGATTAGCTAGTTTGCAGATAATACAAAAAATTACTAGAATGTTGCCTGGGTTTCAGCACCTAAGTCACAGAGCAAGGTTAAACAAGAATAGGTCTTTATTCTTTGGTGCGCAGAAGGTTAAGGGGGGACTTGATAGAGGTCTTTAAAATTATGAGAGGGATAGACAGAGTTGACGTGGATAAGCTTTTTCCATTGAGAGTAGGGAAGATTCAAACAAGAGGACATGATTTGAGAATTAAGTGACAAAGGTTTAGGGGCAACATGAGGGGGAACGTCTTTACTCAGAGAGTGGTAGCTGTGTGGAATGAGCTTCCAGTGGAAGTGGTGAAGGCAGGTTTGTTTTATCATTTAAAAATAAATTGAATAGGTATATGGACGGGAAAGGAATGGAGGGTTATGGTCTGAGTGCAGGTAGATGGAACTAGGTGAGAGTAAGTGTTCGGCACGGACTAGAAGGGCCGAGATGGCCTGTTTCCGTGCTGTAATTGTTATATGGTTATATGTTTTTTTGTGTGGCGGTCCCTGGGGGTTAGGCCACTCCTTGGTCCATCCCCTCGGCTCTTGAGAGGCATGCACAATTGTCTGCCCATGGGGTTTCCCGGTTCCTGCTCACGGGCGTTCTGGTTGTTTGCCATGATTCGTTAAAAGACTTCTGAACTTGCCTGGCGTCTGGCCTTTTCCTGACCTCATCCAGGCCACTACAACTGGTGACCGCGACGTTCATCACGTATCGTGATGGAAAACAACGCCGTTGCGCTGAAGCTCTCGACTTTGTGGACCGAAGAGCCTGATATCTGGTTCCAGCTGGCAGAAGCACAGTTTGCTCTGCGAGGGGCGACAGTAGATGAAACTAAGTACTTTTACGTGGTCAGTGCTCTTGACCAGGCGACTGCGAGGTGGGTTAAACCTTACATAGATACATAGAAAATAGGTGCAGGAGTAGGCCATTCGGCCCTTCGAGCCTGCACCGCCATTCAATACGATCATGGCTGATCATCCAACTCAGTATCCCGTACCTGCCTTCTCTCCTTACCCCCTGATCCCTTTAGCCACAAGGGCCACATCTAACTCCCTCTTAAATATAGCCAATGAACTGGCCTCAACTACCCTCTGTGGCAGAGGAATTCCAGAGATTCACCACTCTCTGTGTGAAAAAGTTTTTCCTCATCTCGGTCTTAAAGGATTTCCCCCTTATCCTTAAGCTGTGACCCCTTGTCCTGGACTTCCCCAACATCGGGAACAATCTTCCTGCATCTAGCCTGTCCAACCCCATAAGAATTTTGTACGTTTCTATAAGATCCCCTCTCAATCTCCTAAATTCTAGCGAGTATAAGCCAAGTCTATCCAGTCTTTCTTCATATGAAAGTCCTGACATCCCAGGAATCAGTCTGGTGAACCTTCTCTGCACTCCCTCTATGGCTATAATGTCCTTCCTCAGATTTGGAGACCAAAACTGTATGCAATACTCCAGGTGTGGTTGTAAAGGGTTGATATCGAGACATCGTTACTTTGCTATCTTTATTCATACTGGACATTATACATTGCACTAGCTGTACGTGGTCTGTCACAGGAACTAGAGGGCGATCTGTGGGTGTGGAGGTTGTAGTTATACTTGTGATATGGGGAGTGGTTAGTGGGTGTGAGGTCACTATGTTAAAGGCACATGCATATCTCATTTACATCCTTCCTCCCCGAAACGACAGGCAAATACAAAGGTGACATGGCGACCACGGCTCATGCGCTAGGATAGCTAGGCAACATCGCCATAGCGGTCAGGCGGTTTGACCAGACGTCCGCCCGGGTTCGCGTCTCGCCATCCACCCTTCCTGGAGGAGGAAGAGGCACCAGCGGGGACAGACGAACCTGAAAGGGAGAAACGGGAGGAAACAGAAGAGATCGCGGCACCGAAACCGGAGGGGATGCGGGGCGGGACCGGGGAGAGCGCGGGGAGGCGTGCGAGGACTAGTCGGAGTGTGTTGGAGCGGAGGGGGCGAAGGAGGAGCAGAGCGAGGCATGCAGGGAATCACGGGCAGGGCACCGGCCGCACGGGAAACAGGCAGCGGGGGAGCAAAGGGATCGGCGGGAGGAGGACGCGGCTCGTGGACGAGCCGAAGGTGCTGGCGAGACCGTCGGTAAATGGTACCAGCGTAGTCGACGAAATAGGACCTGGGCGATCCCGCAGAGCCGACGACAGTAGCGAGCTTGGAGTGACCGGGAGTGGTCTGCATACGGACTACTTGACCGGGGAAGAGGGGCGGCAGCGGGTGGCAGGACCTGTCATGGGACCGCTTTTGGACGTCTTGCCTGAAGGCAATCCGTTTCTGAACCGCCGCAGGTGGAAGGACCGAGGGTATGAGGGATCGCTGGGCCACCGGGAGTGGGAGCCTGGTAGCGCGAGACAGGAGCCGCTGAGCAGGTGAACCCATGGCAGGGTCGCGAGAGATGTTCCGAAGGCTGAGGAGGGCCAGGGTGGAAGTCGGAGTTAATGCCACCACACTGTTCCAACAGGTGCTTAGCACTGCGGACCGCGCGCTCGGCCAAACCGTTGCTTTGGCGGGTACTCCGGGCTGCTTGTGAAATGGCGAAAGTTCCATCTGGAAGCGAACGCTTTAAACTCGGAGCTCGTGAACTGGCTGCCATTGTCCGACTGCAGGCTTGCCGGGGGGCCAAAAGTGCTAAAGTGAGGGTCCAACCTGTCGATGACGGCCGAAGAGGTCACGGAAGGCAGCCGGTCAACCGCAAACCAGCTGGAGTAGAAGTCAACGAGTACCAGGAAATGTTTGCCCCGCCACTCGAAAATGTCTGTGGCGAGCGCCATCCAGGGCAGTCCGGGCGCGGGCTGCTGTAGAAGCGGCTGACGCTGCTGATGGGGGGCGCGGCTGTTGCAGGTGGAACACGATGAGACCCTCTCCCGGATGTACTTTGCCATATCCGGCCATAGAACTGTGCCTTGGCGAGAGACAAAGTGGCTTCGGCCCCAGTGTGACCGCGGTGTGCGACCTGAAAATAGTGGTCGTGCAGCGCCGCGGGCGATTGTGAGCGATTGGTCCCGACCCCTGCGTCCATCACATCACTGTTGGGGGATGAACATTGTCCCACACCTCCGCTCCACCCGACCCACAGCCCGCGGAGAGTGGCCGTGGGAGAGTGGGGGCTGTTCCGAGGGATGCGCACCTTTGGCCGCTTACAACTTGGTGCTTGGGTCCAGATTGCCCCTGTCACCTTTGGCTTGTGTGGGAAAATGTCCCCCACACTACCGTCTCCCCTTCTCTCTCCCCTCATCTCTCTCTCTCCCTTCTCTCTCTCCCTTCTCTCTCTCCCCCCTTTTCTCTCTCCCCCTCCCCACTCTCTCCCCCTCTCTCTCTCTCCCCCCCTTCTCTCTTTCCCCACTTATGCACTTATGGAAGTTGAGAAAACTGGCACTGACAGCAAAGATAGACACAAAATGCTGGAGTGACTTAGTGGGACAGGTAGCATCTCTGGAGAGTAGGAATGGGTGGCGTTTCGGGTCGAGACCCTTCAGACTCAGTCTTCAGGTCTGAAAAAATAGTCTCGACATGAAACGTCACCCATTCCTTCTCTCCAGAGATGCTGCCTGTTCCGCTGAGTTACTCCAGCTTTTTGTTTCCGTCTTCAGTTAAAACAGTTTACAGATTCTGGTGTTTTGTGCATGGGAGCTTGTGTGCTTTTTGCAAGCAACCAGACGGTAACAAATAAAAACGTGCTTCTTGTTGTCGTGGGAGAGTGGGGCTGTCCCGAGGGATGCGCACCTTCGGCCGCTTACAACTTGGTGCTTGGGTTCAGATTGCCCAGTCACCTATGCTTGTGTGGGAAAATGACCCCCACCCTCCCGCCGGTGGAGACGGAGGAGAGAGAGAAGGGGGAGAGAAAGAGAGAAGGGGAGAGAGAGAAGAGGGAGAGAAAGAGAGAATGGGAGAGAGAGAAGGGAGAGAGTGAGGGGGAGAGAGAGGGGAGGGGAGAGAGAGAAGGGGGGAGAGAGAGCTGCGGGTCGGGTGGAGCAGAGGTTTGGGACAATGTTCATCCCTCCACAGTGATGTGATGGACGCGGGAGTCTGGACCAATCGCTGACAAGTCGCGCCCCCCGGCAACGTCATGTTCGTTATTTGACGTTTCTGTTGAACGGCATTCAGTTCGATGGCTTGTAGGCGACGACGCCTTTCGGGTAGGTGGCGTCTCGGCCGAGTGGCCATTTGGTGAGTTTGCTTTTAGGCGACGCAGCCTTTCAGTTAGTTTGCATTTAGGCGTCCCACCCTTTCGGTTAGTATGCATTTAAGCGTCCCGCCCTTTCAGTTAGTTGGCGTTTCGGCTTCATTTCCATTCAATTATTTGGCGTCTCGGCTTTGTTTCCATTCGGTTATTTGGCTTCCATTTCTTTGCTTTGGCTACTCGTCCGTCGGCGCCACGTCCGCACACGCCGTCCCCAGCACCTGTTGGTCATTTGCCCGTTTCTGTGCCGTGCATCGTGTACACCCGGGCTGGTCGCCGCGTGCGCCCTCCTGTCCGTTTCGTGCCTCTGGTTCTTGGGGGAGGGTGGTCCAGTGGTGGTCCCTGGGGGTTAGGTCACTCCTTGGGTCATCCCCCTTGGCTCTTGAGGGACAGGTACGATTGTCTGCCCACGGGGTTTCCCGGTTCCTGCTCGCGGGCGTTCTGGTTGTTGGCCATGATTCATTAAACGACTACTGAACCTGCCTGGTGTCTGGATTTTTCCTGACCTCATCCAGGCCACTACAAGTGGGTGGTTTTGCAGATAGTGAAGGTGGTTTTGAAAGATTGCAGCAGGATCTTGATTGATTGGCCAGGTTGGCTGAGGATTGATAGATGGAATTTAATACAGTGAAATGTGAGATGTTACATTTTGGGGAGTCTTACATAGGCTGGAACTACACAGTGAATGGTAGGGCTCTGGGGTGTGTTGTAGAGCAGAGGGATGTAGGAGTGCACATGCATGGTTCCTTGAAGGTGGAGTCACAGATAGATAGGGTGGTCGAAAAGGCTTTTGGCACATTGACCTTCATCAGTCAGAGTGGGGTGGGAGATTGCAACCTTCACGTGGTCCGCTCTGTGTCGACTAATTCAGTCAACCCAACGTGCACAATCAAATAAGATCAAATAGAACAAGTTGTCTGACAACTTTAGGCTGTGCAAGCCATACACAAGAAGAAGAAGAATCAGTCAGAGTATTGAGTATTGAGTAGAGTTCATGTTGTAGTTGTAGTAGACGGTGGTGAGGCCACATTTAGATTATTCAGTTCTGGGCACAATGTTATAGGAAAGTTATTGTCAAGGTTGAACGGCCACAATGTAGATTTACAGGGATGCTGCCCGGACTAGTGGGTCTGAGCTATAGGGAGAGGTTGAATATGCTGGGACTCTTTTCCTTGGAGCACAGGAGGATGAGAGGTGATGTTATAGGGAGGGGTGAATAAAATCATGAGAGGGATAATATGTAAGAATATGGGTCCTTTTGGGAAATGGCTGACAGTGCTTGTGAGAGAGGTCAAGCTGAATGAGGTGACAAGAACACCACGTGCAAGAGGTCCATGTAACCTAGCTGTTGCCACAGAGTCTAGCTCTTTGCAGAAGTTCCAGGAATATTCTGCATTTATGACCCATTTGCTGCCGCAAAGTCTGGGTTTCTGATGAAACTCCAGGTGGTTTCTGTCTTGTGGCTTCTCTGATGCCATTGAGTCTAGGTTTCTGTTGAACAGATGCTGAACCTAAGCCTATGATTGGGTAGAGGATTATCTGTTTTACACTTAGTATCTAGGTGCTAAAAGGTTTTTGTATACATAGTTTGTAATTTAACAGAGTAAGTGCTTCTTAATGTGTTTTCATACCTTTCCCCATCGTACTTAGTGTCCTCATTCTTCATTTAGGGGTATAAAACTGTTTGTAATTCATTTGGGTGTGTCGGTTGTCTTTCTTCTGTTCTGCTTGCACAAGGCTACTGTTGGCTTGCGTGAGTGGAACCAAGACCATCCCTGCAGTGTATACAAATGAAGAAGGTTTGGACTTCAGTATTCTACTCTATTTATTTCACTGAACCAGTCCGGGATCCCAACGGATTGGCAACGCGAGTCTGTGGCCAAGGCACTGAGTCATCTCGGAGGAGAAAGCGGCACCCTACACTTTTTTCCCTGCCTCGCTGATCTGGTGATGAATTGGTCATTCGCTGACTTGTGCGTGGATTCCTGGTGAGATCAATAAGGTTTGTAGTCTGGAGAACACTGAATTGGATTGGATTGGGTGTAGGGTTTGAGTCCTTGTAGGATTAAAGTCCCCACCGAGGAAGGGTTGGAGTACCTTGGGTGAGGGTTAGAGTCCCTGTAGGGTTAGAGTCCCCACCTCATACGGTTTGAGGCTGTTGGATTTGAGGTTAGATTCCCCGGAGTGGTTCTCGTCTCTGCTCAGTATTGGGGAACCAATTGATTTGATTTGATTGATTTGATTTAATTTATTGTCATTGTCTTCAATGAAGAGACAACGAAATTCTTTTTCCCTTACAGTCATACAAAAAACCCCACAAAACACAGAACACAGTAGACGACAACACAAACATCCCCACAGCAGCACCAAAGTTCCCCTGTGAGGGAAGGAACCAAAGTCCAGTCAACCTCCTCGCTGATGTTCCTCAATGTTCACCCGTGGTCGGGGCCTCCTGAGCACCCCGTAGTCGCCGCTACCGGGCGGCCTGATGTTCAGGCCCTTCTCGCCGGGAACCTCTCGTCGGCCACATTCCACCGGAGTCTGCGTCCACAGACTGCGCTGGCCGGAAATTCGCGCTGGCAACCTCCGGCAAAAGGTCCCAGGACTCTGCGATGTTAAAGTCAGCGCCACCCGCGTTGGGAGCTCCGCACCCACAGCTACGCATTGTTGGAGCAGCGGTCCAGCACTCCGGAGCTCGAAGCGGCGATCCCAGGAAGGCCTCGCCCGCTCTGCGATGTTTCCAGCGCCTCGCCGCCGCTGCTGAAGCTCTGGTCCAGTCCCGGCAGGAAAGGCCATGCCAATCCAGCTGGTAGGCACAAGGGGGGCGTGAAGACGTGACTCGGTTAATAGCCGCATTCTCGCCAGGAAGCGACTAAAAGACGGTTTCCCCCTTACCCTACCCGCTTCTCCCCACATAAAATACTGAAAAAAACCTAAAAAACTAAAAAACACACACTAAACATAACAAAAATAAAAAATGACAGCCAGACCGTGGGCGGAGGCAGCTAGCAACAGCGCCACCGGATGTCCAGGAAGGTCCAGGATTTGCAGGGTACTTTCAAAGACAATACTGGGATGGTACAGTACTAAGCAGAGTAAGTACTGTTTCTCATCGCTGAGGTGAAATTGGCAGAGACACATTAAAAATCAGCGCTGGGAGCCAGCATTAAAAGGGAGTAAGTGCTGAGACCAGTACCTTGCAGAGAAGTGGGGTTACGTTAATCCACTGAGCTGGAGTTCCAGCTTGCGAAGGGTATTGCAAGCTGGAGGTATTGGGATCAGTACTAAGGTAAATTGGCATTATTACTGAAAAAATTAGTACTGAACCTTGATATAAAGATGCGTCCTGGGATGAAGACTGGGAAAGATGCTTGGGATTGTGATCTAAATTTTGATTCTAAGATTTGGTAAATTGGAAGTACCCATATTGAATGCTTTTGCATAATACTGTGTAATTACTTCTGGATTACAGTTGTCTGTTTTTGCTTAAGCCTGTGTATTGTGTAATTTATTCTTGTATGGTGTGATTACTGAATGTTCATATTTTTTAGTTTGCTTCTGTATTATAGTAGCTCATTGTATTTGTTCTTGCATAAGTGTAATTTTGTCTTTGTGTCATAGTCATATAAGCTTTTGTTTAAATACTGTGTGAGTTTAAATCGTTTTGCTGCTACATTGTGATTGCTGGCTCCTTTAAGAAGGAAGCTGCTGTTTAGATCTGATTTAAAACATTTTGTGAACTGTGTGTGAGTAGTTGCATTGGGCCCGGAGTGTGTGATAAAAGTGTTTGAATACTGGTTGTATTGTGTGTGTGTGTGTGCAGATAGATCTTGTGTGTGATTGTGGTGTAAGATGGGTAATTTACCTCGATACCACTGCTGATCATAAAAGTCGATTGCAAAAAGTGTGTGTTAGGTACTCCGAGGAGGCGGAACAATTGAAGCGTATGTCTGGAATGTTGAATATAAAGTTAGGGTGTGAATTATGGAGAACTAGAAACTACCAGATGACCTTTATAATATGAGGGTTGGGAGCGGAGGGCACGTAATCGCTCATCGTAACTCCTCATAAAATAAAGATCAAACGTCAAACTGGTAAGTTCTCGTTTAATCTTACTATTTTACTTCGGAGTCACGTGACTGACTACGTGAAGATTGTAAAGCTCTGTGATTTCATGCCGTGGATATGAGTCCATGCATCACACACTGCATCAATTGACCAAGGATGAGTGAAAATAATTAATGCATGCAGACATGACATAGATTTAAAGATGCTGATGCTTTAATGAGCAAAGAAAAATAATAGTGACCCCCTCTCATCCAGGGGGAAACTATAAAACAGAATCTAAATTGGAACTGGCAAAAAAACTCGGTCTGGCAATAGGTTTATTATAAAACCTTTGGAACGTTTGTTCATTTGACCATCCTGCAGCCGCTAGGATGTGGTCGAGAGGGACGTCCATTACCCTCGCTGCTGACGTAGATGCAGCCCTGGTGGAGTGAGATTTTAAAATGTCAGTGTCCACACATGCACAAGCCAGAACCTGTTTTAACCATCTTGAAATGGTCTGCACTGATACCGTATTATAAGTTTTTTTGTAACTAATGAGTACAGATAATTCGGAGCCTCTGAGGCTCTTGGTGACCTTGATGTACTGTAGTATGTGTGTAACTATACACAACCGAAGGTCCATGGGGTATGCCATGAAAACTAGTTTGAGCCCTGACACCCCTGGTCTGCTCTGACTTGATTAAATCATAAACAAAAAAGGTTAAATTATTAACAGATGAAACCATGCTGTCCAGTCGCAGTTTATGTAACGTCTGGACCCGTTGCGCTGAAACCAGCGCCATGAGCATGACCACCTTGAGAATCAGTTTGGGCAAAGACAGGGATGAAGCTGGAGCCCACTGGCGAAGCAGCAAGAGCACCACGCTCACATCCCATATCTCCTAGTACCGGGGCCTGGGGGGAGTGGAGTTAAAACACCCTTCATTAACCTGGTTATCAAAGGGTGAGACCCAACAGAGTGGTGTCCCGACCCCAGCACTAAGTATGACGATAATGCACTCCTGGCTCTATTTATGGCATTATAACTCAGTTTCTGATCAAAATATAGTGTTGATAGGAATTCCAACACATCCGTTATGCGTGCTGTATCATACGATATAACCATATAACCATAACAGCACGGAAACAGGCCATCTCGGCCCTTCATGTCCGTGCCGAACAGTTTTTTTTCCTTTTTTTTTAATAACTTCCCCCTAGTCCCATCTACCTGCACTCAGACCATAACCCTCCATTCCTTTCCCGTCCATACACCCATCCAATCTAATTTTAAAGGATAAAATCGAACCTGCCCCCACCACTTCCACTGGAAGCTCATTCCACACAGCTACCACTCTCTGAGTAAAGAAGTTCCCCCTAATGTTACCCCTAAACTTCTGTCCCTTAATTCTCAAGTCATGTCCCCTTGGTTGAACCTTCCCTACTCTCAATGGGAAAAGCTTATCCACGTCCACTCTGTCTAACGCGCTCATAATTTAAAAGACCTCTATCAAGTCCCCTCTTAACCTTCTGCGCTCCAAAGAATAAAGACCCAACCTGTTCAACCTCTCTCTGTAACTTAGTTGCTGAAACCCAGGCAACATTCTAGTAAATCTCCTCTGTATTCTCTCTATTTTGTTGACATCCTTCCTATAATTAGGCGACCAAAATTGTACTCCATACTCCAGAATTGGCCTCACCAATGCCTTGTACAATTTAACATTACATCCCAACTTCTCTATTCAATGCTCTGATTTATAAAGGCCAGCACACCAAAAGCTTTCTTTACCACCCTATCTACATGAGATACCACCTTCAGGGAACTATGCACAGTTATTCCTAGATCCCTCTGTTCAACTGCATTCCTCAATGATATGTTCACGAGTGAACAGAACATCTCCCATTTCTTGATATGAGAGATATACTCTTTCTTGGTACTATCCCTCCAGGCCGCAGTGATCCCATCCACCGTATGTTCTGATAGTCCGAGCCCCAGGTACGGTCTCCTCAGAATCTGCAAATCAATAAATTAATTTGGTCATGTAGTGGATGGTTCTCCCCAGTCACAGGGTGAACCAGCAGATTTCTGCTTTTCGGGACAGACATAAAATGCTGTGTTATCATTCCCAGGACGAGTGGGAACCAAGGCTGTGTAGGCCAGTCAGGTACTACTAAAATGCCAGAGGCGGAGTCTTGCTTGATCTTAGCCAAACACTGACTGATGAGGCAAAATGGGGGGGAAAGCATACAAGAACATTCCACCCCAGTGTAGCGAGAATGCATCTACCGCCACTGCCCCTGGGTCTGGTTCCCATGAAACATAGTTTGGTAACAGGTGATTTAGTATGGATGCAAACAAATAAATTTCCGGTACGCCATACCGAGCGACAATGTCGTTAAACACTTCATGATTCAACATCCATTCTGTGTTGTCATTGAATTTCCGTGAACTGGTGTCCGCCACCATGTTGTAACTACCTGGTAAGTAGATGGCTGAAACCCAAATGTTTCTCGTAATACACCAGTGCCAGATAAGGTTAGCCAATTTATCACAAGATACAGACTTGATTCCACCCATGATTAATATATGCCAGCGCTGTAGTGTTGTCAATCTGAAGTTGAACATGCACATGATGCATATTGCTGCAATAAGCCTTCAGCCCATACAGTGCTCCCAACAACTCTAAGTAGTTAATACCATGTGACTGAAGAATTAATGATTCCTGCACATTCCATCTACCACCGCAGCTAGAGATGGTATTTGTAGCTCCCCATCCTAGAGCACTAGCATCAGTTTGTAAAATAACTGATGGTGTATCGACCAAAATTTTTCTGGAGCAATGCTGAATATTCGTTACCCACCATTGTAACTCAGCAATGGCTTCAGCTGGCAACAGCATAGGTCTACTGAAGTGACCTGCATGGAAGTGCCTGGTCCTTTGCGCGTTGTAAGTTTTGATAGTGCAATGGCCCGAAATGTGCAGCTGGAAAAGCAGCCACTAGTTTGCCAATTACACTAGCTACATGTCTAATAGAATTCTGCTTCTTAACAATAAGATTGTTACAGGCTTCTATTAATTCTAATCGCTTGCCCCAAGGCAGAGTCACAGACATGTGAATTGAGTTAATGGTAAATCCCAAATAATCAATTACTCTAGATGGTATCAATTTGGACAACTGGATGGATGAGAAACCCCAATCTCTCAAACATGAGTTTAGTAGCTGAAACAGATAATTCAGCTAATTTCATAGTTTCCCCTATAATTAGGATGTCATCCAAATATGCCATCACAATATGATTCGGAGTAGCCCCAGGACCGGTTTTAATAATTTTGTGAATAATCTGGGGGCTGAAGTTAATCCATTAGGCAATGCTTTAAACTGCCACAGTTGTCCCATCTAGCTAAACTTCAAAACTCCGGTGATCCTCATGAATGGGCACCGAATAGTATGCATCTTTAAGGTCGATGCATGCCATATAACATCCCTTGGAAACCAGCTGCTTGGCAGTAACAAAGTTTTCCATTTTGAAATGTTTATACTGCACGAAGGAGTTAAGTTCAGTCAAGTCAAGGATGATTCGGCATCCTCCATCCTTCTTTTGCTTTGTAAATATGTTAGACACACCATCTCAATTACCCCTTTTTTGTATAATGCTTTAATTTCAGCTTGTGCATCCAAACTTTCCTGTTGTGAAAGAACAAATGTCCGGTTTGGTGTATGCGGTGTGGGTGGAAGCGAATTGAGAAGGAATTCAATTTGGAAACCTTGTATACTGTGCAGTATAAATGGATCTGATGTTATCAAATGCCATTCATTCAAGAAAAATTGTAATCTCCCCCCAACTTATAACTGATCCATACACAATATGTTCCGCAAAGAACCAGACTCACCTACCTCAATAGTTACCAGTGGAATGGTGTTTCCGCCCCCGAGGTTTGGGGGGTAGGACTGATGGAAGGCGCCAACCACGCATCTTGGACGTGGGCCGGCTTGGGCCTTGGCCTAAAAAAGACCTCTGTGCCAATTGTTCGGCTTTCCCACCATTTTGAGATGAGTTCAATTTATTCCCATCTTCCATTACTCTAAATATAATCATTTCAGTATTAGGTTCCATTTTTATCTTGAATAATTTTGTAAATATTTCAAAAATATCACTCCAAAATTTATAAAGTTTTATGCAGGAAACGAAAGAGTGTGTTATAGTTGCGTTTTAGGATAGACATTAATCACAAATGGGGAATATATTTGGATAAAATTTATTCAATCTAGTTTTTGAATAATTTAATCTATGTAAAATTTTAAATTGAATTAAATTATGTCTTGCATTAATCGAACATTTGTGTATATATATCAAATACTTTTCCTATGTAACCTTCGTAATTTTTATCATTAATTCCCGTTCACACTCTTCTCTAAGTACCTCTGTCGATGGTAGGTCTATATTTAAAATACTATCATATAAATATGATATTAATTTCTGTGAGTCAGCCTTAATATTGATTGCTTCTTCCAGTAAATCAAAAGTTATGTTTCGATATCCTTGTATGTATTTCTTCATGAAATCGCAAATCTGAAGATATTTAAAATATTGGTTATTTTTCAGTTTACATTTTAATTGTAATTGTTGGAATGATAATAGGTTTCCCATTTCATACATATCACCGATCCTTTTTATTCCCATTCTTTCCCATTGGTTATATGTTTTATCAATAAGAGATGGTTTAAATGAAGGATTATTCGCTATTGGCATTAACAATGATAGATTTCTTAATTTTAGAGATAATTTTATTTGTTTCCAAATTCTTATTGTATCGTGTATAATTGGGTTCTTCTTATACATTGTGTTGTTCAGTTTTTTCGGGGAGAAGAGGATCGTTCCTATATTACAAGGAAAACAATCCTCTTTCTCCATTCTTATCCATTCTGTCTGTTGGGTAGAACTGTGTGACGCGCTCCCCCTCCTGGTCAATGTTATGTATTAACCTTTCTCTGTTTCTTTCCCGAGTGCAGGCTAAAAGGCTCCTGTACCCGATTGGCCGAGCTGCGTCAGGTGACGGGTGACGCATCTGAATTATAAATAGCAGAGTTCCCAGAATGCTCGTTCTCTTTCGACAACGACCCTACCTCGTGAGCCCATGCTGGTGTGAGCTGTGGAAGGCCTAGCCACATGGCACTGAACTTCGTGTATTTCAACATTACGTAGTACCAAATATTGAATTGGGCTGTCCTTAGAAGGTTTCGGTCTTTTGTTTCAGGGATAGCTTTCTTTTAGGCAGGTTTAGAGCCTCAGGTTCGACGGTCCATCGCGTGGTTGGCCTGAGCAATTTTAAGTTGTTTGTTAATCCATTCATATCCTTGTCTGGGTTGTTTGAATCAGGTTGGAGTTTTGGTGTGTTATTAAATAATTAAACTATTTTTGAACTTAAACCTGGCTTTTGAACTGTGTTACGCGGCTCTGGATTGCCTGCTTTCGGGGAGTCGTAACAAAATGGGGGCTCGTCCGGTGGGCTGTCCTTAGAAGTTTTCCGTCTTTTGTTTCAGGGATAGCTTTCTTTTAGGCAGGTTTAGAGCCTCAGGTTCGACGGTCCATCACGTGGCTGGCCTGAGCAATTTTAAGTTGTTTGTTAATCCATTCATATCCTTGTCTGGGTTGTTTGAATCAGGTTGGAGTTTTGGTGTGTTATTAAATATTTAAACTATTTTTTAACTTAAACCTGGCTTTTGAACGGTGTTACGCGGCTCTGGATTGCCTGCTTTCGGGGAGTCATAACAAACTGTCCAACCAGTAAATTATATTCTTAATATGCACTGCCCAATAGTAATACAACAAGTTCGGGAGTGAAAGTCCCCCGACATCTTTTGGTTTACATAAGTGGTTTTTTAAAATTCTGTGTGATCTATAATCCCAAATAAAATTAGTAATATTAGAGTCTAATTAAAAAAAAAAAAAATAGGGTATATATAATGGTACAGATTGAACTAGGTATAATAATTGTGGTAGAAAGATCATTTTTATAGCGTTTATTCTACCTATTAATGACAAAGGAAGTGTTTTCCAAATGTAATCAACATGTTGAGTTTATTTAATAAAGGCATAAAATTAGCGTTGAATAATGCTTTATATTTTCTAGTAATTTGAATACCCAAATATTTAAATTTTTCTGTTGCAATTTTAAAGGGGAATTTCAATAAGTGTGTAGATTCTTGAGGTTTTAACGTCATGATTTCATTTTGAATTCCTCTATTAAATTTAATAAATTTGGTATGCTCGTTTGTGAATTTGTAATATATAGAAGTATATCATCTGCATATAATGAAATTTTATTATTTGAGTCCCTATTATTGTATCCCTGGATCTTCGGATGAATTCTTATACTTTCAGCCAGGGGCTCTATCATAAGGGCAAATAACAGGGGTGATAACGCACATCCCTGCCTATTGCCTCTTGATAATCGAAATTTTGGAGATAACATATTATTGGTTAATATTCTTGCCATCGGTTTATCATATAATAATTTTACCCATGCAATAAAATTCTCTCCCATATTAAATTTTTGCAGTACTGCCACTCTACCTGATCAAATGCTTTCTCTGCGTCCAGAGAAACAATTGATACATCTTCTTCCTCCGTTTTATGTGAGTACATTATATTAAACAGGCGTCTCAAATTATTAAATGAGTGTCTTTTGGGTATAAACCCCATTTGATCAGGGTTTATCAATTTACTAATATATTTACTCAATCTTCTTGCTAAAGTCTTTGCTAAAATGTACTGGTCTGTATTTAAAAGTGATATAGCTCTATATGAACCCGGATCATCTAAATCTTTATCTTTTTTTGGAATAAGCATAGTAGTTGATTCTGCTAATGTTTCAGGTAGTTTATTTTCTTTAAAAGCGTGAGTATATAAATTGAATAAATATGGAGTCGTTATCTCATGAAATTTTTAATAAAATTCATTACTAAAACCATCTGGTCCAGGTGCCTTACCATTTTTCAACGATTTTATTGTTTCACCTATTTCTTCGAGTGTAATCTGAGCTCCAAGTTCCTCTTGTTCCGAAAGATCAAGTTTTGGAAGATTACAGTTATCTAAAAAATTTATAATTTTACTATCTTCTATTTTAGTTTTAGATGTATATAAATTTTGACAAAATTGAGCAAATCTATTGTTAATATCTTTAGGTAATATTAGTAATTCACCTTTCTCTGATTTAATTTTAGGTATAGTATTTTCCTTTTCTTGGTTTTTCAATTGACGAGCTAAAAGCTTATGTGGTTTGTCACCAAATTCAAAATGTTCCTGTTTTGTAATTTGGAATAATCTTATTACTCTTGCCGATAAAATTCGATTAAGTTTAAATTTCAGTAGTATTATCTTATTATGTTTATCTGTAATAGGATCTTTGGCATTATCTAACTCTAACTATCTAATTTCTTGTTCTAGCAACATTTGTTCTGTCTTATTCTTTTTATTTTGAAAAATTTGATATGAAATTATAATTCCTCTAATAAATGCCTTGAAAGTTTCCCATAATAAGGAAGGCGAAATACCTGGTGTATCATTTGTCTAAAAAAAAAGTTTCATTTGTTGTTTTAAATATTGATAACCTTGTAAGTCGTTTAAAATTTGTGTATTAAACCACCAAAAATATTTTTTACCCGGCATTCCCACGAATTTTACTAAAAATGTCAACGGGGAATGATCAGAAATACTACTGATGTGGTATGTTGGATTAATTATATATGGCATTAATTTCATATCCACTAAAAAATAATCAATTCGTGAATAAGTTTTATGTACCGATGAGTAAAACAAGTATTCCCTTCCGACTCGATTAGCAGTTCTCCATATATCTGTTATATTAGTATTTTTTATATATGTATTTAGAAGTTCACTAGTCTTAGATTTTAAATTACCCCTCCTTTGTCTTGCTGATTTGTCTAAATATGGATCTAAAACACAATTGGTCCCCCCCTATTATTACATTTTGGTAATTAAACTCTGATATTATATCTATAATTTTATTAAAAAATTGGGGGTTGTCAAAATTCAGAGCGTAAATATTTATCATAGTTAGCATAAATTTCTCCCGAAACTATAATATACCTTCCCTCTTTATCTGATATAGTATTCTTTAATTTAAAAGGTATACCTTTCCGAATAAGAATAGCCGTACCTCTAGATTTAGAAGTATATGAAGAATAGTATGTTTGACCTATCCACTTCACCTTTAATCTCATCTGTGTTTGTTGTTTCATGTGGGTTTCCTGCAAAAACATTATGTCGCATTTCAAAGATTTTAATTGAGCAAAAATTTTACCCCTCTTAATTGGTTCATTGGCACCCCTTATATTCCAACTACAAAATGTAATTCCTCCATTCTTTATTTGTCTATCGTCTTGCATTATAAATCAGTATAGTGTTCTTGAATCATATGGTGCAACCAAATACCTCAGAATTCTGGGTGTTGGGTGGTCATCCCGAGTTTTTAGATTTATGTTACATCTCCTTCCTGTATAGTGCCTTAGAAAAAGAAAGAAAAAATGTGATATAAAATTGATTACAAAAAAAATAAGCAAATAGAAATCTTTATACTGATTTTTTTTTTAAAGTGATGTTAAGGTATCTAAGAAAAGATACCTTAAAAACGAATAGCCACCTAAGGTGGCGAAAAATTTATGGACTTCCATTGATGTTGTTGTTGTATAAATCAGAGCATAGAAACATAGAAACATAGAAAATAGGTGCAGGAGGAGGCCATTCGGCACTTCGAGCCAGCACCACCATTCATTGTGATCATGGCTGATCGTCACCTATCAATAACCCGTGCCTGCCTTCTCCCCATATCCCTTGACTCCACTAGCACCTAGAGCTCTATCTAACTCTCTCTTAAATCCATCCAGTCACTTGTCCTCCACTGCCCTCTGTGGCCGGAAATTCCATACATTCACAACTCTCTGGGTGAAAATGTTTTTTCTCACCTCAGTCTGAAATGAACTCCCCTTTATTCTAAGACTGTGGCCCGTGGTTCTGGACTCGCCCAACATTAGGAACATTTTTCCTGCATCTAGCTTGCCCAGTCCTTTTATAATTTTATATGTTTCTATAAGAACCCCCCCATCCTCCTCAACTCCAGTGAATACAAGCTTAGTCTTTTCAAGCTTTCCTCATATGACAGCCCCGCCATCCCAGGGATCAATCTCGTGAACCTACGCTGCACTGCCTCAATCACAAGGATGTCCTTCCTCAAATTAGGAGACTAAAACTGTACACAATACTCCAGATGTGGTCTCACCAGAGCCCTATACAACTGCAGAAGAACCTCTTTACTCCTATACTGAAATCCTCTTGTTATGAAGGCCAACATTCCATTAGATTTCTTCACTGCCTGCTGTACCTGTAAGCCAACTTTCAGTGACCGGTGTACAAGGACGCCCAGGTCTCGCTGCACCTCTCCTTTACCTAACCAAACCCCATTGAGATAATAATCTGCCCCCTTGTTTTTGCCGCCAAAGTGGATAACCTCACATTTATCTATATTATACTGCATCTGCCACGCATCTGCCCACTCACTCAACCTGTCCAAGTCACCCTGCAACCTCCTAACATCCTCTACACAGCTCACACTGCCACCCAGCTTTGTGTCATCCACAAACTTGCTAGTGTTGCTCCTAATTCCCTCTTCTAAATCATTAATATATATGGTAAACAGTTGCGGCCCCAATACCGAGCCTTGCGGCACTCCACTCGCCACTGCCTGCCATTCTGAAAAGGACCCGTTCACTCCTACTCTTTGCTTCCGGTCTGCCAACCAATTTTCTATCCATGTCAACACCCTACCCCCAATACCATGTGCTCTAATTTTAGTCACCAGTCTCCCTTGCGGGACCTTATCAAAGGCTTTATGAAAGTCTACATACACTACATCCACTGGCACCCCTTCATTCATTTTACTTGTCACATCCTCAAAAAATTCCAGAAGATTAGTCAAGCATGATTTCCCTTTCATAAATCCATGTTGACTTGGACTAATACTTTTACTGCTATCCAAATGCCCCACTATTACCTCTTTAATAATTGACTCCAGCATCTTTCCCACCACCGAAGTCAGGCTAACTGGTCTGTAATTCCCCGTTTACTCTCTCGCTCCTTTCTTGAAAAGTGGGATAACATTAGCTACCCTCCAATCCACAGGAACTGATCCTGAATCTATTGAACATTGGAAAATGATCACGAATGCGTCCACTATTTCTAGTGCCACCTCCCTGAGGACCCTGGGATGCAGACCATCAGGTCCAGGGGATTTATCATTCTTCAGTCCCATTAGCCTACCCAATACTATTTCTCGCCTAATGAAAATTTCTTTCAGTTCCTCTACCCCCTTAGATCCTCTGTCCTCCAGTACATCTGAGAGATTGTTTGTGTCATCCTTAGTGAAGACAGATCCGAAGTACCTATTCAACTCCTCAGCCATTTCCTTGTTGCCCATAATAATTTCACCGTGTCTGCCTTCAAGGGACCCACATTTGACTTTGCTACTCTTTTTCCCTTAACATATCTGAAGAAGCTTTTACTGTCCTTCTTTATATTCTTGGCCAGCTTTCCTTCGTATTTCATCTTTTCAGCCCGTATTGCCCGTTTTGTTTTCTTCTGTTGTCCTATGAAAGTTTCCCAATCCTCTGGCTTCCGGCTACTCTTTGCTGTGTTATACATCTTTTCTTTTAGTTTTATTCTATCCCTAACTTCTCTTGTCAGCCACGGTTGCCTCCTACTCCCCTTAGAATCTTTCTTCCTTTTTGGAATGAAATGATCCTGCGTCTCCCGGATTATGCCCAGAAATTCCTGCCATTGCTGTTCCACCGTCATTCCTGCTAGGATCCCATTCCAGTCTACCTTGGCCAGCTCCCCTTTCCTGCCTTCCTAGTCCCCTTTGTTCAACTGCATCACTGCCACTTCCGATTTAACCTTCTCCTTCTCAAATTGCAGATTAAAACTAATCATATTATGATCACTGCCTCCAAGCAGTTCGTTTACCTCGAGTTCTCTTATCATATCTGGGTCATTGAACAACACTAAATCCAGAATTGCCCTTTCTCTGGTCGGCTCCATTACAAGCTGCTCTATGAATCCATCTCGGAGGCATTCTACAAACTCTCTTTCTTGGGGTCCTGAACCAACCTGATTTTCCCAGTCTTTTTTATTTTTTATTTTTTATTTTATTTTTTATTTTTTTTATTTTTTAGAAGTACGGTAGATTACAGTAATGTACAACACGTATATATTAATACATTTTTTGTACCGCTTCACTTTTTTAAACTTTAAGAAAGAAAAAGAAAGAAGTAAGAAAAGTGAAGAAAGTGCACAAAGGTTGTGAAGTGCAAAAGAGTGTTGGGAAAAGAAAGCCCCTTAGAAAAGATTTTCCCAGTCTACCTGCATATTGAAACCCCCCATCACCACAGCACTGAGTATAGAAGTTGGGATGTAATGTTAAAATTGTACAAGGCATTGGTGAGGCCAATTCTGGAATATGTTGCACAGTTTTGGTCGCCAAATTATAGGAAAGATGTCAACAAAATAGAGAGAGTACAGAGGAGATTTACTAGAATGTTGCCTGGGTTTCAGCACCTAAGTTACAGAGAAAGGTTGAACAAGTTAGGTTTTTATTCTTTGGAGCAAAGAAGGTTAAGGGGGAACTTGATAGAGGTCTTTAAAATTATGAGAGGGATAGACAGAGTTGACGTGGATAAGGTTTTTCCATTGAGAGTAGGGAAGATTCAAACAAGAGGACATGATTTGGGAATTAAGGGACAGAAGTTTTGGGGTAACATGAGGGGGAACTTCTTTACTCAGAGAGTGGTAGCTGTGTGGAAGGAGCTTCCAGTGGAAGTGGTGGAGGCAGGTTCGATTTTATCATTTAAAAATAAATTGGATAGGTATATGGACGGGAAAAGAATGGAGGGTTATGGTCTGAGTGCAGGTAGATGGGACTAGGTGAGAGTAAGTGTTCGGCACGGACTAGAAGGGCCGAGATGGCCTGTTTCCTTGCTGTAATTGTTATATGGTTATATCGTTTTGCGCTCAACATTTATTAACAAGACAAAGTACACATACAATCAAGATATACAAATCACATAGCATCTATCCGCATCACATCAAATCATGTTAGAGTTCTGTTGTAGAAGCATCAGATTCACCGGCACCCAAGCAAGCTCATCAAATCGTGTCTTTAATCAATCTTGGCACTTGTAGTAATACATAATGTTGAAAGCATCAGTCCTTAACTGGAGTTTAGCTGTTATACTTTCCATCAAATATACACTTTTCAGTCTTTCCCTCCATTGTTGAACATTTGGTGGCTTTACATTTCTCCATGACTCTGTAATCATCTTCTTTGCAATCAACAGCAACACCCCAAGCAAGTATTTCTGATTTTTGGTATCTATAATTTCTGGAGTATCTTCTAGCATGCCGCGTCCAGAGGTAGATCCAACCCCAAAATTAGCTTAATCTCCGCCTGAATATCTCTCCAATATTGATACAATTTGGGACAATCCCCAAAAATATGGGTATGATCATCAATCTTCCCGCATTGTCTCCAGCATAAATCTGAGGTGTTGCTGTTTCTTGCTAACATAAAAGGAGTCTTAAATACTCTCATTCTAGTTTTCCATTCAAACTCCCTCCAGGTGGGGCTGTTTGTTAATTTGTGACCCAAAAAACATGTCTTTTCCCACATTTCATCAGTAATAATAATATTCATTTCCAATTCCCATTTCTGTTTCGTTTCTATAGTGTTTCCTTTTACATACTCTTGAAGTCCTTTATATAAATGGGATATCACATTCTTTTTTAACGCTCCCTCCATAGTCATCAGGAAGATCTTTTCCAAATTAGAAGGTAATTTACTTTTTTTGGGGGGATTTTTTGGGGGATTGTCCCAAATTGAATTCTCCCAATTCTGCTAGCCCTTGCTGTCCCCTCCCCTTCATCAGCCATCTGGTTGTCTCCTCCCCTCCCCCAGCCCTCGGGCTCCTCCTCCGCCTTTTTCCTTTTTTCCTTTCTTCTCCCCACCCCCTATCAGTCTGAAGAAGGGTTTCGGCCCGAAACGTTACCTATTTCCTTCGCTCCATAGATGCTGCTGCACCCGCTGAGTTTCTCCAGCATTTTTGTGTACCTTCGATTTTCCAGCATCTGCAGTTCCTTCTTTAACAGGTAATTTACATATTGGCTCCCAATCTACGTGTGTCTGCAGGTAATGCTGTATTTGGATAAATCTAAAAAAGTCCGTCCCTCACAGTCCGAATTCTTTCTGAAGATGCTCATATGATTTCAAAATTCCCCACAAAAAAGCCGATCCACAGTAGTGAGCCCTTTGTCCGTCCAATTTCTGAAACCATTGTCAATTTTGCAGGGTAAAAAATCAGGGATAGCAGCTATCTTCAGTACTCTAGATATAGAATTGAAGAGATTTAGTTGTTTTCATATAACCAGCCAAGTTTTCATTGTGAATTTAATCCATTCATTATCTGTTTTTAATTTCTTCCAGTTTGCTTGACTTAGGAATGGGAGCCCTGCCAGGGCAGTACTGGGACATGAATTTTGCTCTATTCTCACCCACCCCATTTCCTTATCATTTGTTATCCATGCTATCAGGGTCCTCAACTGCACTGCCCATTAATAGAATTTAATGTTGTGCAAATTTAGGCCCCCTTTTTATTTTGGTAATAACAGTGTCTTGAGTCTAACTCTAGGTTTCTTATTTTGCCACACAAATCTTTTTTTTTTTTTTTTTTGATAAATGTTTATCCCAAAATGCGACTATAACACACTCTTTTGTTTCCTGCATAAAACTTTATAAATTCTGGAGTGATAGTTTTGAAATATTTACAAAATTATTCAAGATAAAAATGGAACCTAATACTGAAATGATTATATTTGGAGTAATGGAAGATGGGAATAAATTGAACTCATCTCAAAATTATGTTTTAATTATGGGTTAATAACGGCAAAAAAACATATACTTAAATTTTGGAAAAATACACCGATACCAACGCTTAAAATGTGGATTTCAAACAAGTTGGACACCGCACATCTTGAGGAAATGCGATTCCTCCTAATAGATAAATTAGACCAATTCTTAACGAGTTGGTCTCCATTTGTCGACTTTTTGGAAGCATATGGTGCAACACAATTGTAGAAGCTAACTGTTCCAGGACTGGGTGAGGGATGGTCAAGAATATAAATAACGATCTCCTTAATCTCTTACTTTCTACTCTTTCTCTTTCTATCTTCTTTTCTTCACTTTTCTTCTTTCATCCCTTTTTCCATCTCACACACTATATATCACACGGTTTTCTATCTTTTATTATCTATTCTCTTTATTTTTCATTGTTAAAAAAAAAAAAAAGAAGCTGCACATAAAATGTAACCTGTCAATATATATTAGGTACTTTGGTGACATATGACTGTATTTCTAATAAAATTAAAATATAAAAAAAACAAAAAACAAATCTTGATAGCTCTTTGTCCAACTCTTTAAATGCCACACTAGGGACCCCTACTGGCAAAGATTGAAATAAAAAAAGCAGTCGGGGCAAAATATTCATTCGAACAACTTCAATTCTACCAATTAGAGATAGAGGGAGAATCTCCCATCTGAGCATATCTGCCTTTATCCCCTTTAGTAGCTTTCCATAGTTAGCTTCAGACAATGTTGAAATGGAGGGGGTGATGACAATGCCTATGTATCTGAAACCCTCCCTGGACCAATGAAACCTGACCTGATCATTTAGTTGCGAAGGCCATAAACCTGACAGCATCATTGCTTCCGATTTTGAATCATGTATTTTATAACCAGATACTACTCCATATTCCTTTAAAACTTGCATTATGCGAGGCACTGAGGAAATAGGATTGCTCACATACAGCATGATGGTGAAAATAATGAAATTTTATATTCCACCCCCCTATCATCTTTTATACCCTCTATATGATCCTCTAGCCTAATGGTTTCAGCGAGCGGCTCTCAACATAAATCAAAGAGCAGGGGACTCAAACTATCCCCCTGTCTAACTCCCCGCTTCAATTTAAAAAACTCAGAGCAACACTCATTCACCCTCACTCTTGACTTTGGATTTAAATATAGTGCTTTCACCCAATTTATACATTTTGTGTGAAACCCCATCTTATCTAATGTATGTTCAAGATAGACCCAGTCTACTCTGTCGAAAGCCTTTTGGGCATCTAAACTAAGTAACATTGAAGTCTGATGCTTCCTTTTTGCACATGCCATGATGTTAAGGACACACCTGATATTATTGGCTCCCTGTCTATCAGGTATGAACCCTGTTTGGTCAGGATGTATCAGTTGTGTTATAATTTTTTGGATTCTCTTAGTTAATATAGCACTAAGTATCTTTTGGTCATTACATAAGAGACTTGTCGGTCTATAGCCTTCGCATCTAGTGGGATTTTTCCCTTCATGAATAACAGAAATGATAGCCTCAGCCCATGATCTAGGTGGGTTACGTTTAGACAAGGCATAATTATAGACTCTGGCCAAAATCAGAGAGAGCTTGTCTTATAACACTTATAAAACTCTTCCGGAATCCCATCAATCCCCGGGGACTTGTTGTTCTTTAATGTTTTAATTACTTCTTTTATATCCTGCACTTCTATTTGTGTTGTCATATTTATCGCTTCTTCTTGGGAAAGGGAGGGCATTTAAAATCCAGAAAAGAAAGTTCTACTCTTTTCCTCCATATCTATGATTTCAGGAGAGTCGTATAGTTGTTCATAAAAGGATGCAAACGCTTCTGCAATTTCTCGTGGTTGTGAAACTAAATTTCTAGCGGTCGGGTGTGAAACTTTGGAAACCACTCGATTAGCTTGCTCCTTGCGCAGCTGAAATGCCAGAAGGCGACTAGCCGTGTTTCCCTTCTCGTAGTATTTTTGGTTTAAAAATCGCAGTGCTCCTTCCGCTTTGTAAATTAAAAGCTCTTCTAACTCATGTCTTTTTTGTTTTAGTTCGTTTAAAAGATTCTTATTTTTATTGTTATTTTTATGTTCTACTTCTAATACCTTTATTTTACTTTCCAGGTCAGATTGCTTCTTCAACCTGTTCTTTCCTACTCTACTCGATATTTCGATCATTTTTCCCCTTATTACTGCTTTCGTGCCATCCTAAAGAGTGGATGGTGTTACTTCACTGTTATCATTATTGTCAAAGTACTCTTCAATACAGTTCCTAATTTTCTGAGTCACTGCAGTATCGGTCAATAAAGAAATGTTTGCTCTCCAGTATTTAAAGCACTTTTCCGTTCCTAGCTCCAGGATGAGAATTATGGGGGCATGGTCACTGATGGTTATTGAGCCTATATTACAATCTACAACTTTATGTATATATTGCTTGAGGACACAGAACATATCTATGTGTGAGTAGCTCCCGTGCACGTTCGAAAATAAACTATAGTCCCTCCCCCATGGGTTTTTATGTCTCCATGGGTCTACTAATCCTAACTCCCCTAGCATGTTATTTAGTGTTTTGGATTTTTTAGCTTGGTTGTGCTCATCTGGTAATCTATCCAGCCTCCCATCGAGAACATTGGGACTTCAAAGTTACAGTTATAAACAAAAATAAATGGCAGGTATAGCCCCACCCCCCCCCCCCCCCCGCCCGAGAGAGCTCCCCTCAGTCCCTCTCTTAGATAGTGCATTTGAATCAAGTAAATAAATATAATACAAAACCAGCCGTTATACGTACTATTGAACATGGCATAGCTAGCCTTCTTCAAAACAACACACCAAAATATATATACATATTATTTACATATTATTTATATTTAGATATAATATTGTATTTACATATACATATTATTTATCCGCTTAATTGTCTCAATAGTCTTTTGCTGTCATTTTAACGTAGGACCCACGTTTCTGTAGTGGTTTCAAACCTGTCTATAGTCCTTCTCTTGTGATGCCCAGGATGGTGATAAGATCATCCTCTGACAAAGTTGCCATTCATCTCTGCCCCCTGGCTTTATTAGTGACCACTGACCAGTGGTTCTGCAGCAACTCTCTATTCAGCTCATCTCTGGACTCCGTTCTGATGTGGATCCCCATTTTCTCCAGTGTGGGTGCTGCCTCGATCAGTGTCTTGAAGGCTTTAACTCCGGAATCTAGGAAGATCCTGAGCTGCGCTGGGAATGGAGACTTAGCTCTGATATTTTTCTCCCGCAGTTGCATGGCGACACATGTAGTGACGTGCGGTGTCTCCCGGTCACCCCTGGACTTTGGAATGTTCTGGGTGTCTCATCATGTTGTACGCCCTGTCACACGCTGACGTATAGTGTCCTGCGGGTGACGCCGGTTAGGAACTGCAGATGGGCTGTAAAATATTCTCCCTTCAATGCATGGATTTTAAACAATAATATATTAAAATTAATATAATTGGCCCGCTTGCAGATCCAATCACCGTCTCTAACTTTTCACACGGATGGATTCAGTGAATGTAGACTGAACTCCCCTTGCCCCTCCACCCTCTTCCCCCTGCTGCCCCCATCCCTCCTTTCCCACGCTACTCCCCTAACCTTCTCCCCTCCCCTTCTCCGCCTACCCTTCTCCCCTCCAACCCCCCCACCCCCTCTTACTCCCTTTTCCCCGCACCACTCTTGTCCCCCTTCTCCACACTCCCCCTCCCCTCACATCCCCTTCTCCCCTCCTCCCATTCTCCAACCCACCCCCCACTTTCCCCGATGACCCCCATTTGTGGACCCAACCTGTGACAGCTACATCCCCCTAATAGCACTGCACAATGGCCACATCATCTGTTTTAGTAACATTGACTATGGGATAAATGCAGACTGTGGGAAAGTGCGCGGGGGGGGGGGGGGGGGAGGGTCGCTGGTCGCAGGGTGGGTCCACAAATGTGGGGCGTCCGGGAAAGTGGGCGGGGTTTGGAGAATGGGAGAAAGGATGGAGAGGGGATGTGAGAGGAAGGGGGAGTAGAGTAGAGCGGGGAGAAGGGGGGAGAGGGGAGGGGAGAATGGTGGGGGGTGGAGAAGGAAGGATGGGGTGGGTGGGGGGAAGGCGGGGGTGGAGGGCAGTCTACACTCACTGAATACATCCCTGTAAAAAGTTAGAGATGATGATTGGATCTGGAAGCGGTCCAATACATCTGTAAATAAAACTGAATGACTCAGTCATATTTTTATTTGCATAATTGATTTTATCGTATTAATTTAAGCATCCATCTAACCATTAAAAAGCTGATCTTGGATGCGTATTGAACCCCCTCTGCCTTTCTCCCCATTCCCCCGCTGCCTCCTGTATTCCCCATCCTCCCTCTCTCCCATCTTCCCTCCCCCCACTTTCCCCCCTAGTATATTAATGACTTGGACGAGTGAATTGAATGCAACATCTCCAAGTTTGCAGATGACACGAAGCTGGGGGGCAGTGTTAGCTGTGAGGAGGGTGCTAGGAGGCTGCAAGATGACTTAGATAGGCTGGGTGAGTGGGCAAATGCATGGCAGATGCAGTATAATGTGGATAAATGTGAGGTTATCCACTTTGGTGGCAAAAACAGGAAAGTAGACTATTACCTGAATGGTGGCCGATTAAGAAAAGGGGAGATGCAACGAGACCTGGGTGTCATGGTACACCAGTCATTGAAAGTAGGCATGCAGGTGCAGGCAATGAAGAAAGCGAATGGTATGTTAGCATTCATAGCAAAAGGATTTGAGTTTAGGAGCAGGGAGGTTCTACTGCAGTTGTACAGGGTCTTGGTGAGACCACACCTGGAGTATTGCGTACAGTTTTGGTCTCCTAATCTGAGGAAGGACATTCTTGCCATAGAGGGAGTACAGAGAAGGTTCACGAGACTGATTCCTGGAATGTCAGGACTTTCATATGAAGAAAGACTGGATAGACTTGGCTTGTACTCGCTAGAATTTAGAAGATTGAGGGGGGATCGTATAGAAACTTACAAAATGCTTAAGGGGCTGGGACAGGCTAAATGCAGGAAGATTGTTCCCGATGTTGGGAAAGTCCAGAACAAGGGGTCACAGTTTATGGATAAAGGGGGAAATCTTTTAGGACTGAGATGAGAAAAACATTTTTTACACAGAGAGTGGTGAATCTCTGGAATTCTCTGCCACAGAATGTAGTTGAGGCCAGTTAATTGGCTATATTTAAGAGGGAGTTAGATGTGGCCCTTGTTGCTAAAGGGATCAGGTGGTATGGAGAGAAAGCAGGTACAGGATACTGAGTTGGATGATCAGCCATGATCATATTGAATGGCGGTGCAGGTTTGAAGGGCCGAATGGCCTACTCCTGCACCTATTTACTATGTTTTTGTATGTTTCCCCCTCCCTCCCCCCTCTCTCCCTCCCCACTCCCGCCCCTCTCTCCCCCCCTCACCCCCCTCTCTCCCTGCCTTTGCCCCTCTGTCTCTGCCCCTCTCTTGGTCTCTGCCACTTTCTCTCTGTCTCTGCCCCTCTCTCTCTGTCTCTGCCCTCTCTCTCTACCCGCCCTCTCTAAACACGCCTGCGAGTTGGGGCTATGCATCAGTGGATAGGGTGGGAATCGGGTAAAAGGAGCCTTTGAATAATATTAATATAATATTAAGGAGGTGGGTAGTGTGTGTGTGTGGGTGGGGGGTGGTCAGTGTGTGTGTGATGCCGCAAGCCGGCCACCATCCCGCAACAGAGCGTTGAGGGGACGGGACCCAAATAGTAACTATTAAAAGTCTGATCTTGGATGCGTATGTATTTGTGTGTGTGATGTTTGTGTGCGATTCACATCTTTTCGGAAAAACGACACGCTAATTGTGATTTTTAAACATATTCCGATGGAGATGTATGCCGTGAAGTCAAAAACGCCGTATCTGAAAATTTCATACATTATTTCTCGAGTTATTTATGAAAATGTTCACAAATCTGAAATAACTGAAAATAAACTAGATGGTCTCGTTGATGACGTTACAATGGCTCTGCTCCGCACGGCCTGCTGCGCTATGTTCCACGCGCAGTGAGTGACGTCACCCCTCTCCCCCTCCCTCCCCTCTCACTCCCACCGGTTCTTCAAAAGGCACAGAAAGAACGAGCAATTGGGCCCTGTACTGCAGCCACTGAGCGCTCCCGAGCTCCGCCGAGCGATTCCGAGGTAGCGAGCGCTCCCAAGCTCCAGAGTGCTCTCGTGTGCTCCCGTGCGCTACCGAGCGCTCCCCTGAGCGCTCCCGAGCTCCAGAGCGCTCCCGAGCTTCTCCGAGCACCCCGGCTTGCTTTTCCTGAACTTTTCCAACGGTCATTATCAATTTGATGAACGATGCTTCATGCTGGCTTCCACATCTCTAAAGATAAGAGTTCGATTGGACTTCAATGCTTTGCTTTTCGTTCGAAAATGTTGCATTGAAGGAAGAATATTTTACAGCCCATATGTGGTCCCTAACCCCAACTCTAAACCTAGCCCTAACCCTAGCCCTAACATTAACCCTAACCGGGCGTCACCCGCAGGGCAGCATACGCCAGCGTGTATGTCGTACAACTTGACAGTTTAACGGGCGTCAGCCACTGACGCTAGCAGTCGCCGAAAAAAACGCAAAGTGGGACAGGCCCTTAACTTGACGCCTGGTACGACAAAAAACGGACATCTTTTGTCATTAAAGAGGATAGCTATTGCTGAAAACGTAGTCACCTGGTCCTCTTTGATTGGGACAGAACCAGGCTCACTTATATGTATAAATACGATCGTGTTTCAAACGAGCTGTTAGGTCCCTTCACGTGCAGGTCACTTCACCAGGAGGCCACTTCGTCTTCAAGGAGGCAGAGAGAGAAAGAAGATTCTCACCTTGAAAGTCAGAAAGAGCTTGGATCGTGGTATGTGCCGGTGCCTTACCGGGCAGACAGGGAGACTCGAATGCGCAGAGGGATGTGACACCTGTTATGTGGTTTCATTGCGTTGTGAATAATTGATTTTTACCTTATTAATAGTTTTTCTCCTGTATTTTATTTGTATTTTGCTTTAATAAATACTCATGTGTGCCCTTTAAAAATGTTCTTTCTCCAGTTATTGATCTATATTGCAGTATCCTGTATATATTTCGTTTCAGGACCTTACCAATCACTGTTAACGTCATGACTCAATGTTTCCCTTTTATATTTCAGCTGAAGAATCTCTGATATCTACAGTTAATCTTGTTTCTATTTACACTGATACTGCCTGGCTTGCTGAGTAAAAAAAATCGCAAATACGTGAGAATTTCTGCGCGCTAGGCAGCTTATGTACATACAAAATGACACTCGATGATTGGGGTCTAGTCAATTTATCTGACTTAAAGAAGGGAGATAGCCAGAATGTCGAGGAGAGGTATAGAACAAGAGCGATAGGTGAATCCAGGTGAGGAAGGGTTATTCGACAGAAGGAGAAACTGCAGTAGGGTAAGGTGCATATAGCACAGAGTTTGGGAAGAAATAAGTGGAGACAACAAAATATTGCAGATTAAGCATTATGATAATAAAGGAACGATAATAAACGCGAACGAAACAATGATGTAAGCCCACAAATTGGGCAGTGCTGGATTGTGTTGGTGATGGAAATGTGGATGAGTAGGTGAGTGGGCGTATTCTAATGGGCTGGGGAGTAAGCTGGGAAAAAAGCATGTGAGGGTATGAGACGTGAATTGGCCAAGATAGACTGGCAATTGATTCTTAAAGGGTTGACGGTGGATATGCAATGGAAGGCATTTAAAGGCTGCATGGATGAACTACGACAATTGTTCATCCCAATTTGGCAAAAGAATAAATCAGGGAAGGTAGTGCATCCGTGGATAACAAGGGAAATCAGGGATAGTATCAAAACAAAAGATGAAGCATACAAATTAGCCAGAAAAAGCAGCCTACCAGAGGACTGGGAGAAATTCAAAGGGTTTAATTAGGAAAGGGAAATTAGATTATGAAAGAAAACTGGCAGGGAACATAAAGACTGACTGCAAAAGTGTTTATAGATATGTGAAGAGAAAAAATTAGCTAAAACAAATGTAGATCCCTTGCAGTCAGAAACAGGTGAATTGATCATGGGGAACAAGGACATGGCAGACCAATTGAATAACTACTTTGGTTCTGTCTTCACTAAGGAAGACTTAATTAATCTGCCGGAAATAGCAGGGGACCAGGGGTCAAATGAGATGGAGGAACTGAGTGAAATCCAGGTTAGCCGGGAAGTGGTGTTAGGTAAATTGAATGGATTAAAGGCCGATAAATCCCCAGGGCCAGATAGGCTGCATCCCAGAGTACTTAAGGAAGTAGCCCCAGAAATAGTGGGTGCATTAGTGATAATTTTTCAAAACTCTTTAGAATCTGGAGTAGTTCCTGAGGATTGGAGGTAGCTAATGTAACACAACTTTTAAAAAGGGAGGGAGAGAGAAAATGGGGAATTACAAACCAGTTAGTCTAACATCGGTAGTGGGGAAACTGCTAGAGTCAGTAATTAAAGATGGGATAGCAGCACATTTGGAAAATGGTGAAATCATTGGACAAAGTCAGCATGGATGTATAAAAGGAAAATCATGTCTGACGAATCTTATAGAATTTTTCGAGGATGTAACTAGTAGAGTGGATAACGGAGAACCAGTGGATGTGTTATACCTGGACTTTCAGAAGGCTTTCGACAAGGACCCACATAAGAGATTAGTATGCAAACTTAAAGCACACGGTATTGGGGGTTCAGTATTGATGTGGATAGAGAACTGGCTGACAAACAGGAAGCAAAGAGTAGGAGTAAACGGGTCCTTTTCAGAATGGCAGGCAGTGATTAGTGGGGTACCGCAAGGCTCAGTGCTGGGACCCGAGCTATTTACAATATATATTAATGATTTGGACGAGGGAATTCAATGCAACATCTCCAGGTTTGCTGATGACACGAAGCTGGGGGCAGTGTTAGCTGTGAGGAGGGTGTGGTCTTGGTGAGAGCACACCTGGAGTATTGCGTACAGTTTTGGTCTCCTAATCTGAGGAAGGACATTCTTGCCATTGAGGGAGTACAGAGAAGGTTCACCAGACTGATTCCTGGGATGTCAGGACTTTCATATGAAGAAAGACTGGATAGACTCGGCTTGTACTCGCTAGAATTTAGAAGATTGAGGGGGATCTTATAGAAACTTACAAAATTCTTAAGGGGTTGGACAGGAAGTTTGTTCCCGATGTTGGGGAAGTCCAGAGCAAGGGGTCACAGTTTAAGGATAAAGGGGAAACCTTTTAGGACTGAGATGAGAAAAACATTTTTTACACAGAGAGTGGTGAATCTCTGGAATTCTCTGCCACAGAATGTAGTTGAGGCTAGTTCATTGGCTATATTTAAGAGGGAGTTAGTTGTGGTCCTTGTGGCTAAGGGGATCAGGGAGTATGGAGAGAAAGCAGGTACAGGATACTGAGTTGGATGATCAGCCATGATCATATTGAATGGCGGTGCAGGCTCGAAGGGCCGAATGACCTACTCCTGCACCTATTCTCTATGTTTCTATGTGAGAGAAAGCAACGAGAAAGAGACAGAGAAGCGCCGGTATTCGGCAAAGCCGTCACCTGTTCCATCCATGGTCTCCCGCGGCAGAGCAGCTTTATTCCGGTTTCTGCCGTTTACTCTTGGCAGTTTAGGATTGGAAGGAAGGCAGGTTTTATTTCGATTGTGATTAGAAATATAGCATGAAAACATGCCCATCGTCCCACCAACTCTTCGCCGGCCAACGATCAACCGTTCACCCGAGTGCATCCTAGATACGTAATACAATTAACTTATATTAACCTATAAACCCGTGCGTCTTTTGGATGTGAAGGTATATCAGCGCACCCGGTGGAAACCCACATTGTTATAGGGAGAACGTGGAAGTACCACACTGACAGCACCCGAGGTAAGAATCGAACCTAGGTCTCTGCGCTGTGAGGCAGCGGGTCCACCAGGTGCGTCATCATACTGCCAATTTTATTTCTATTCACTGCAATATGTGGACGAATATTACAATTTCGTGCTACACAAATCGGTAGTTGAGCGGTAATCACAGCACACGTGGGTTAGTGAATCACAGACTATACATTTAAATCCCAATTCTCGGAACCACTTTCTCTCGTTATCCAAAATGATCACGTGCCCAAACTGGAATATCAGTACTAATTGCCGCACGTCTACGTTCGTGCATACGTGTTATATTTACGAACACTACGAAGGTTTTAGAGTATTTATTTGAAAAGTCAACCAAGTTGTATTCTGACTTGGTGTTAAATACAAAGTTTCCCATTCAATGTAAACAGATACATCGCCCCATTCCTCAGCTCCTCCCTGAATTTCCTTTGTGTCAGGCCATAGATACACGTGTTGGTGCAGGTACTGAGCAGCCGAAACATAAATGCAAATTGCTGAGCGATATATAACGGAGAATTCAAAAATCTGTTGATGTAAAAAAAGTTTTGCACTTGCCAGTTCATAGAATGTATCACATAGAGCATCCATAATAATATGAAATTGGCTGATATAGCGAACAACAAAATCATTGATTTTCTACGGTTCTCCACCTCTGAATCCTTCTGATTCCCATTGTTGGCCCGGATTCCACGGCGGACTCTATTTGCTGCTATGATGTGTCTGACAGTTAAAGCATTGAACAACAGGATTAAACCAATTGGCAATAACGGTGTTGTGATACTGTCAAACCACTCGTAGGCTTTCCACATGGATGACGTAAAGTATTCCGCTTTTAAGATGCAACTCCACGGTACACTGTTGATTACATCATAAGGGGCCACAACAAAGTAAAACGGAGCACACCTTGCACAGCTCAATAAAGCCACGGTTATCGAAACCGCAGTCGCTATTCTCTCCGTACAATATCGTTCCCGCAATTTCTGACAGCAGATGGCGATGTAGCGGTCGGACGTGAAGGCTACTGTGAGCCACACGGAGCAGTCCATAGCTGCCATCCTCGTGACCAGCGTCAGAGCGCAGACCGGAGTTATCAGCAGGAAGTTAACATAGACATAGATGTTATTAATCTGCTCTACTATAACAGCGACGAAAACCACCACCAGATCGGCTGCCGCCATGGTCACCAGGTAGCGAGAGATGCATTTGGAGAGTCCACATTTTCCGCGAGACAGGATCACAATAGCTATGAAATTAACTGCAAGAAGAGGGGGAAATGTGAGTTAAATGTAACAAGCGCTGCATATGATCTGTTTGACCTGATACCAAGCAAAGAGCGAGATCGTTCCCAACCTGCGGCACCCATCTGCACTTGCCGAAACTGGACGCAGATACCGATCAAACCGACCTTCCGGAACGAGCAGTTGATTATCGAGGGGAAAACAATATTCTGTTGTCCGACTGTTTCAGGGAAAGTCTAATGGAACGTTCTGAAGACGATTGACTGATCGGAAGGCTGCGGCAAAACCTCGTAATTGTAAATTGTAATATTAAAGCCAAAGTGATGCCACGACCAACTCTTATATGCTTGTACGTTAATTCATTTCAATCCATTCCTGCGTATCCAGATATCTATCCCAAAGACTTTTAAATGCGACTATGATATCTGTCTCAAACACCACTCCAGGCAGCGCGTCCCACGCACTCACAAACCTCTGTGTAAAACCAACTTGCAGGCACATCTCCTTCAAGTTGCCCCTCTCTACTTAAAGCTAAGCCCTCTAGAATTTGTTTTTTTTTCATCCCGGCAAATAGTTCTGACACTCGACGCTATCTTTGCCTCTCATAATTTACCTATCTGTCCCCCAGGCAACCTCTGTCATTCCAGAGAAAACATTTCAGGCCCTGCCCAACCTATTTTTGTAGCTAAGTAATACCGCCTAATCCAGGCAAAGCTGGCATCCTGGTAAAACTCCATCTGCCCCATTTCTAAAGCTTCCACCTTCTTCCTTTCATGGGACGACCAGAACGGCACGCAACAATCCTATAGTTCGGAATTGTCAATTATTGACTCTTAGCAGATCAGCCATGATCATATTGAATGGCGGAGCAGGCTCGAAGGGCCGGATGGCCTACTCCTGCACCTATTTTCTATGTTTCTATGTTTCTATGTTATTCTCAAGCCCCTGACTGATTAAAGCAAACACACCATATGCCTTAATTGTCATTATATTTATGTGTTGCCACTTACAAAGAGTTGCATTACAGTCCGAGATACACCTATACATCAATGTTGTTTTGGATCATAAGATTAATTCATCAATAATGCAAAAATCATTAAAAAAAAAACAATGGCACAACATAAATGGCGAGCACATTAGCACACTGCTATAAACTGTTTTTTACACGAAATTTGTTGAAAAGAAAAAGAAAACAAGTGATGACGATTCCAATACAATAAAACAGTGTCGCGAGGGAGGATGGGAACACAGCCGAAGCGCACAAGGAGGGAGATCAACTGTCACTCAAAAGTATTTATCACAGGCATACAGATAAATGATTTAATATCTGGCCAAAGTATTTTTTGTACCAAATTTGAATTATTAATAACTTATAAAGATGGTACTCAAGACATTTTGTTTCTGGATTTATGAACTATCAAATATAAAAATCCAAGGCATCGCTGGGGAAACACGCAAAGCCGAGATTGTGAAAGAACCTAACATTGACTTCTTAGGCAGGGGAGGTGTATTCCTTGCACTCCTGGACATCGCAACTTGGGGTATTACCTTTGCTCTGCGATTAAAATTCCCGAAGTTGCTTTGGGGCAGATCGGTCCATTAATTTGGAAAGGGTTTTACCGAACTGGTACCGGAGAGGATGGATATAATATGCGAGGAAAAGCAGGTAAATGGAATCGGGCCTGTTCGAACTCGATTTGGTCTGCTAAGAAGAAACGACCAATGCCCTCGTTTGAAGCTTGAGGTAAACATCCGCGAAAATATGTGTTGAATAGTCTGGTGCCTTCGTGAGGCCATCACTGCAAGCGAAGTGTAAATAAGTTGGATGCCGACCGGTCAATGGCAGAGGATCACGTGACGAATGCCTTGAGAATTAAAGAACGGAGGCAAGGCTCAGGCCTAGTCTGGTCGGCCGTGCATGGCAGTCGGCTCTGTTGATATATCGTTATTTCTGATATTCAAAATAATTTGCAAACATTTAACGTTTTCTAACGAACTAAAACAATTCAGTCTGCCTGAATAACCCAATTCTACTCCTACCACACAAACGTAAGAACTGAGGGAATTAATACATGTCATCTCATATTGAAAATAACAAGCAAATATGCACCAATGAGGAAACGATGAAGATTTTTTTCAGGCTGTGAAAACTTCAATTGACATTTTGACCAATGTGTAAAGAAGGATTGCATGATTTTTTCATAAACAAATGCATGGTTATCTAAAATAACAGGAGGATCAGTTAGAAAAGCCGCAGCTAGGGAAAGACAATCTCCCACTTTCCTATAAAATCTTGTGCAGCGCCATGATTGAAAACCAGGACGCAAACATGTTGGAAATCGTCAATACCGCGGAAGTTGGAGTTCGGTTAATATTAGCCAAATCAGCAAAATAGCTGCTGATTTAAACGATGCATTTAACCAAATTACAGATAGCTCAACCGTAACTTATTGATGAAACTCCACAAACTGCAGCTAGACGCAGTAGCTTACCAGGGATACCAATCGCTGCAAGCACAGGGTAGTAAATGCCTGCTATGTAGTAAATTGCTGGATATTCCATTGCCGTGTGATTAATGCAAGAGATGGCCCGCCAGGACTGGCGAGTGGTTAAAACCCTTTATATACAGACAAGGAAACGAACGTTGGGCCAATTAATGGAAACTCCTCAGATCAGCAACAGCCCGTTGAACAAACACTTATGATAAACTAATTTTACTCCGTGGGGAATTTGGAAAAATACGTTCAGATACTTAGTCGTTTCTTCGAAGGAAATTGTTGCAAATTGTCATTGTTTTCAACCAGATTTGAGCTTCTTCAACATGTTTATTTGACAGTGATATGACTGTTGTGATTCACAATCGCCTGTAAATATGTATCAAACACAATAATCGGTGCAGATAGAAAACGTAACAAAACAATCACACACGTTTCTTTATCCTCAAATATTATTTGTCATATATTGTTCCCTGAAAAATTCTGATGGCACGGCGGAATGTTCCCTGAAAAATCCTGATGGCACTGCGGAATGCTTCATTATAGAAGGCGGTGTAATGCAGGTTGCCAAATATATTGAGTAGGGAGGTGGATACATCCCTGGGTGCACACTATATCAAAAGGCGAGGGGAAGAATGGAAATATGAAGATCAGATTGCGTATTGAAGTGTATTTGAAGGACGGAATGGCGAGCCCTTCTCCCGTTTTGTATATGTCGAAATATATTCTCTCATTCCATTTCACCTTTCCATTTCTTGGTTCAAGAATTGTTTTCTTTACACTTCTGAAAGCTGCCAACTCAATTTAATTACACGTTAGTTGTATCCAGGCTGGACACAATTCTTCCTTCTATAGGGGGGTTGCACGTAAGGTCACCGGGTCATAGGGCTTGTCGCACGGAAGACATCCGTCACTTCCGGTATATGTTATTAATGCAAGACACACGTACTTTCCTACCTGTTAAAAACCGCCAAAATGTTGAACTTTTTCGCTGTAAAAAATTGTGGAAGTCGGGGTAAGTGTGAGAGACATGTACCCAACTTCAGAATTCTAAAAGTGAAGCGAAATGAAGGTAAATAGAAGCGAGAGCTGAAGGGACAACAACAGCTAAAGTGCTTGGTGAACATTGTCCGTGCAGATATCGGAATTGAAAATATCGGGATTTATCGCGTTTGCTCACTGCATTTCATCAACAGTAAAGCATTATTTGTTTTTTTTCTTGATTTCTTTGGTATCTAAAAAGTCTCAGAAGTGGTAAATTTTTGTAAATTTTTCTTCAGAGGCGTTATATTTTTGTATGTAAAAACCCACGAGAACCAGGGGCGATTAAAAAAATTTTACAGCCAGATTTATGCCTTCTGAAACTTTTTAGATGCCAAAGGAATCAAGAGAAAACACAAATAATGCCTTAGTTGATGAAATGCAGTGAGCAAACGGCCAATGTTCGACAAGCACTTTGGCTGTTGTTGTCCCTTCAGCTCTCGCTTCTATCTACCGACATTTCTCCTCACTTTTTGAATTCTGATGTTGGCTAGATGTCTCCCACGCTTATCCCGATTTCCATAATTATTTACAGCGCAAAAATTGACAATTTCGGCGGGTTTTAACGGGCCCGCTACGCTGGAAACAATGGTAAGTGATTACCTGCAGTTCATCGCGTGTACTCCACTTGGCGTAGCGTAGCAACAGTACGGGTCATGGGGTCGTGACCCGACTGCCGTGAAACCATTTTTGCGCTGTAAATAATGGCAAGACACTTGGATAGTTACATGGATAGGAAGGAATTCGTCGAATACAGTATAGGCCATATGTCGGCAAATGGGATTACCCTATGCCAGGCATCTCGCGTGACATGTACAAGTTCAACATTTCTTAGGGATTGTTTCGGTGCTGTGAGACTCCATGCATCTAATAAATGAAGGAAAATAAATGTTAGACATATTGCTCTGGACAGAATTGTTCTGTTCATATTTAAGTGATAATTTTAAAGCAAACACTGGAATATGAAACAAACGGAATACCGTTTGTACCGCAGGGAGAGACTGCAAACCCCGTTTCAACCCCCCACCCCCCCCAAAACACAAACTAAGAACCAAAAACTAGACTAACCAAAACAAAATAAACAACACAAAAAACACAAACAAACGGGACTGCCGATGAGCCGCTGCAGCCAGGGCCGCGCCGCCTGGGGTAACTCAGCGAGACAGACAGCATCTCTGGAGAGAAGGAATGGGGATGTTTAGGGTCGAGGCCCTTCTTCAGAATGCAGTAACTTTTCCGAGCTTTTACGCAATTAAACAGTAACACTCCTGAATATCGTACAGTTGAAACATATGATGGCAGAATATGTTAGCATGGAAAGAGATGGCCGCAAAGTTATTGGAGGCAGGGCCGCATTTACGTATAAACTTGACAAGCTTAAGCTTAGGGCCTCGAGATCTGGGGGGGGGGGGGGGGGGGGGGGCTCGCAGAGCCGGATTTACCACTAGGCTTCATAGGCTGACGTCTAGGGCCTCGAAATCTAGGCGGCCTCCGGCCAAGGCAGGACACCTGCCGTTCAACTCTGGGCGGCCCCCCTCTCTATCTTTCTCTCTCTCTGTTGTCAATCTCCGTCTCCGCCCGCCATCCGTATCCGTGTCCGGGTCTCCGCTCACTCCTCATCCGCCGGCACATGCCAGCACATCCTCCCCCTGCACATGCGCACAACCACGGCCAGCACATCATCGGTCGCCATGCGCATGCGCACTGCCACGGCAACTAGTCGGCGCTGGGCACTTTCTCCCTCGCTTTGAATTGTGGGAGATCTGGCCGCCATTGCTGCCCGGTCGCCGCCGCGCCGCGACCGCTGAAACCAACGCAGAATCACTCCCTGACCCTGGATCTGGAGTAACTTCCTGGAGTAACTCTTGCTTCTGGTTTCCTGGTCCTACATAAATATTCTAAATGGAATTGAAACTGGAGGTGGTGGAGGGCTGAACAGTAACAGCCTATTGCATTTTATCTGTTTATTTATTGTGTATATATATGGTCTATGGTATATAAACACACTGAACTTTTATCTCCTGTGCTGTATTATGTTTACATATTCTGTTGTACTGCAGCAAGCAAGAATGTAATTGCCCTATCTGGGACACATGACAATAAAACTCTCTTGACTCTTGACTTGGACTTAAGCAAAAAAGGGTTCTTAGGGAAAAAAGACGTACCTTAAATTTAGTTGCGTCTGGTTGGGTAATTATGCTAGGGTGAAGACTATTCCATGTTTTACTCTCTCAGGTCTCAGTTAGAGCAATGAAATCCTTACTTGCAGCAGTACAACAGAATATGTAAACATAGGACTCTCTAAACAATGTTATAAATGAGAAAACAAAACAGTGTATATTTATATAAGAATATATAACTGTATATATATGTGTGTGTGTGTGTGTGTGTGTGTGTGTGTGTGTGTGTGTGTGTGTGTGTGTGTGTGTGTGTGTGTGTGTGTGTGTGTGTGTGTTTGTATATAATATATATACCCACACACACACACACAATTTCCCTCCTGTTATTAATAAAGTTCTATCGTATAGTATCATGTGTGTAAGAAGGAACTGCAGATAGAAACATAGAAACATAGAAACATAGAAAATAGGTGCAGGAGGCCATTCGGCCCTTCGAGCCAGCACCGCCATTCATTGTGATCATGGCTGATCGTCCCCTATCAATAACCCGTGCCTGCCTTCTCCCCATGTCCCTTGACTCCACTAGCCCCTAGAGCTATATCTAACTCTCTCTTAAATCCATCCAGTGATTTGGCCTCCACTGCCCTCTGTGGCAGGGAATTCCATAAATTCACAACTCTCTGGGTGAAAATGTTTTTTCTCACCTCAGTCTTAAATAACCTCCCCTATATTCTAAGACTGCGGCCCCTGGTTCTGGACTCGCCCCACATTGGGAACCTTTTTCCTGCATCTAGCTTGTCCAGTCATTTTATAATTTTATATGTTTCTATAAGATACCCCCTCATCTTCTAAACTCTAGTGAATACCAGCCTAGTCTTTTCAATCTTTCCTCATATGACAGTCCCGCCATCCCAGGGATCAATCGCGTGAACCTACGCTGCACTGCCTCAATCACAAGGACGTCCTTCCTCAAATTAGGAGACCAAAACTGTACACAATACTCCAGATGTGGTCTCACCAGAGCCCTATACAACTGCAGAAGAACCTCTTTACTCCTATACTGAAATCCTCTTGTTATGAAGGCAAACATTCCATTAGCTTTGTTCACTGCCTGCTGTACCTGCATGCCAACTTTCAGTGACTGGTGTACAAGGACGACCAGGTTTCGCTGCACCTTCCCCTTACCTAACCTAACATAACCCCATTGAGATAATTATCTGCCCCCCTTGTTTTTGCCGCCAAAGTGGATAACCTCACATTTATCTATATTATACTGCATCTGCCATGCATCTGCCCACTCACTCAACCTGTCCAGGTCACCCTGCAACCTCCAAACATCCTCTTCACAGTTCACACTGCCACCTAGCTTTGTGTCATCCGCAAACTTGCTAGTGTTGCTCCTACTTCCCTCTTCCAAATCATTAACATATATGGTAAACAGTTGCGGCCCCAACACCGAGCCTTGCGGCACTCCACTCACCACTGCCTGCCATTCTGAAAAGGACGCGTTCACTCCTACTCTTTGCTTCCTGTCTGCCAACCAATTTTCTATCCATGTCAACACCCTACCCCCAATACCATGTGCTCTAATTTTAGTCACCAGGTGCTGGTTTGAACTGAAGATAGACACAAAATGTTGGAGTAACTCAACAGGTCAGACAGAATCTCTGGACAAAAGGAAAATATTATGTTTTGGGTTGGGTCTGAAATAGGTTCCTGCACACCTTTGGAGTGTGGAAGGAAACAAGAGCACCCGGAGAAAACCCATGCTATCAAAGGGAAAAGGAGCAAACTCCATACAGACAGCACCCATATTCAGGATCAATTCCGGGTCTCCGGCACGTTTAGGCAGCAACTTTATGGCCAATGTACTGCCCCATACTCTTGAACTTAATTAAAACATACAGTAGCTGCAAAGGGGAACATAGCATCACTCGGAGATTTAAAACTGAAAATGGATATTTTCATTTTTTTAGTAACCAATGTTATCAACGTATAAATTTGTGTGTGTTGGAAAACAAAATATAGTGGCACAGCTGGTAGACTTGCTGCCTCACATGCCAGAGATCTGTGTTCGATCCTGTCTGTGTTGAATTTGCACATTCTCCCTGCAAACATGTGGGTTTCCTCCCACATCCCAAAGAAGCATTGGCTTTGTAGGTTAACTTGTATCTGTAATATTGCCCCTAATGTGTTGGGAGTGGGTGAGGAAAGTGGGATAGCAGAAATTGTGTGAATGGGTAGACAAAAATGCTGGAGAAACTCAGCGGGTGAGGCAGCATCTATGGAGCGAAGGAAATAGACGACGTTTCAGGTCGAGACCCTTCTTCAGACTGATGTGAGGGTGGGGGGGACGGGAAGAAGAAAGGAAGAGGCAGAGACAGTGGGCTGAGGGAGAGCAGGGGAGGATAAAGCAGGGATACCTGAAATTGGAGGTCAATGTTCATACTGCTGGGGTGTAAACTGCCCAAGCGAAATATGAGTTGCTGCTCCACGAATTTATGGTGGGCCTCACGCTGGCCACGGAAGAGCCCAGGACAGAAAGGTCGGATTCAGAATGGGAGGGGGAGTTGAAGTGCTGAGCCACCGGGAGATCAGGTTGGTTATTGCGAACCGAGCGGAGGTGTTGGGCGAAGCAATCACCAAGCCTACGCTTGGTCTCACCGATGTAGAGCAGCTGACACCTAGAACAGTGGATGCAATAGATGAGGTTGGAGGAGGTGCAGGTGAACCTCTGCCGCGCCTGGAAAGACGGCTTGGGTCCTTGAATGGAGTCAAGGGGGGAGGTAAAGCAACAAGTGTAGCATTTCCTGCGGTTGCAAGGGAAAGTGCCAGGAGAGGCGGTGGTTTGGGTGGGAAGGGACGAATTGACCAGGGAGTTATGGAGGGAGTGGTCTCTGTGGAAAGCCAACGGGAGGAGATGGGAAGATGTAGCCAGTGGTGGGATCCCATTGGTAGACAAAAAAGCTGGAGAAAATTATCGGGTAAGGCAGCATCTATGGAGCGAAGGAATAGACGACGTTTCGGGTCGAGACCCTTCTTCAGATTGATGTCGGAGGGGGGGGGGGACATGAAAAAGAAAGGAAGAGGCGGAGACAGTAGGCTGTTGGAGAGCTGGGAATGGGAGGGGAAGGAGGGAGAAACCAAGGATTACCTGAAATTAGAGAAGCCAATGTTCATACCGCTGGGGTGTAAACTACCCAAGCAAATATGAGGTGCTGCTCCTCCAATATGCGGTGGGCCTCACTCTGGCCATGGAGGAGGCCCAGGACAGAAAGGTCGGATTCGGAATGGGAAGGGGAGTTGAAGTGTTGAGCCACCGGGAGATCAGGTTGGTTATTGCGAACTGAGTGGAAGTGTTGTGCGAAGTGATCGCCAAGCCTGCGCTTGGTCTCACCGAGGTTGATCATACAGTGAATAATCCACATTTTTGTTTGGAAGTGGAAAGAAATAATAGAAATTGCATTCATTGCAATGAGTAAAAAGAGTTGAGATACTGTATTATAATTTTGCTGCATGTCATTGTGGTATATGTCATGTCTTGATTGGTGAATATGTTTAGTTTGTGACTTTATTTGAAGCAGAAATAATATGTGAATGCTTCATTGAGCATAATTCCGACTGGTAACTATGCACTTCGTCCGAGCACATTATCGCACATGTCATGCAAGCCGTCTTAAATGACCACATAAACTGTCATTTGGCAACTTAAAAAGCTGCCAAGGTTGCCCGGCTGACAACAGAGAGAAAAAATTAAGTGAGAGCCCTGCAAGGTGTATAATATTTTTGACACTGTCATAGGCCTTTCTTACATATGCTGTCACAAAACACTGTAGTCTCTAAACAACCCTTCAGTAATTTTTCTTGCCCTCCATTTCAGAATAATAGTGTTTTAAGCCAATAACTCGACACCAGCACTGGCAATAAATAAATAAATAAAAAGCGCAGCTTTCCAGCCCCTTATCTCATTGGACACGCTCGGCTGCAAATCGGTGTCAATCTGGTAGACCAGCTTCCTCTAGTCGTGGGGGTGGGGGGTTGGGCGGAGCCTCACAAGTGGAACAGCTTAGGGCCTCTCTTCATCTAAATCCGGCCCTGATTGGAGGAAAAGTAACGATTATCAGAGAGCAAGAAGATACTGGTTATCAGAAACAACAAGCAATGATTCGAAAGATGATAATGGTGGCGTATATTGAGGGATAATGCGAGGTCATCCATTCTGAGATGAAGATGCAAAGTATCACATAATGAACACTACAATTCCTATGATGAATGCGCCTGTGAATCCTGAGAAGGCCAATATAAATTTGAGAATGGTAGGGTTATATGTGTTCTTATACACATGACTTCTCCGTGGATTTCACTTTGTTGTGTGGACACTGGTGGCCATCCACTGCATCCTGACCTATCGCCAGCCGTCTTGACTATGTCTTGCCACTGGATCCAAGTCGGCCGGGACAAGAGAGTGAGGCTGACGATTTGCGCAACTCTCCCTCGTTTAATCTAAGTCAAGCGCAAGTAATGACTTCAGGACCCGTACCGCCCAACTGGGCGAAGCAAGATCACCACAGGAGAGCGTGCAGCTGAGAAGAAGCGCACCGCAGAAGCGAAAATGAGTCGCGCGCAAGGCTCCAGCCATCTCACCTTCTACTGCAGGACCCACCCAACTGTGTCCCATATGCGTCTCGGGTCCAGATCGGTCTCACCAGTCATCTCCGGACCCACAAACAAAAACACTGAAGTCATGGTCTTCTTCGACTACGAAGGACGAACAACAACAGCAACAACAACACATTAGATTCTGAATTCATTGAAATGGTGAATGCTAAAAGCATATCCCCGCGAATGGGAATGCCCAATGTTAGGAGGCAGCATTTTAGTAACATGAATAACGTACCAAAAAGGCAATTAGTTGAAATTCATAGATGAGAATATTGACTCTGATAAAAGTCTGTACAGCAAATAATGGAGAAGGAAAGATCATCCAACGTATTAAAGTTGGTTCCTGGCATGCTAATGGAAGCCGAGGACTACTGTGCCTGTATGCAAGCAACAGCACGGGATATCGAACAAACCTTGCATCAGTGAGAACGTCATGGAAAGATGGAATCTGTTTGAAAGGCCAACTGGTTCACTGCCGCTGCTCTTTAATCAGTTGTTGTGCCTGTTGTACCGGCACATACAACGAATCAGGAAGATGCCGAGGACAGTGCAGCAATGAATCTTCCAATGGAAGCATATTGCTGAGACAGATTGAGAGTCACTTGTTTGTAAAGTTAAGGTAAACCTTCAACATCTCATCTCTGCATGAGGTCATTTGAAGTACGAGAGCTGGTGTTGTGCAACACTACTGAATGCCACTTAATGACTTTGCATACACTTTAAACTGCATCGACCATCACAACAAAGCTTTATTAATGAGACCACCTGTGTTCTTTGAGCGGTTTGCTGTTTTTTTCCAATTAAGCATAACTCAATTGTTCACTGGCGAATGGATAGAACAATCTGTGTTATATAGCCAGAAATACATTTTATCTTGCTGTTCGATATGCTTAATGTTTTTCCCACAGCTGAGATTTCTGGAATGTAACTGTAAGCTCCCGTGTTCAGGATGAAATCCCATCATTTCCCTCGTTTTTTTCAGTGAGCACAGATAAAATGAATAACCTCAAGACTGACATGTGTTGCATCCTTTTACAGTTCAGGAAAATGGTGGCGAACCTGAACATATTTTGCTTCCACGCGTGTGGCCAGAACTGCAAAACGTGTCCAGCATTTTCTGATTTGATTCAGATTCCAGCATCTGGAGCTTGTTTTATGAACCGGACTGTACCTCCGCCCTCTGAAACCAGTTAATTGTAAAAGCAATAATTGATTTTGTACTTATTATAGAGACATGAACAGTCAACATGGATTTGTGCCTGGAAGATCATGTTTGACTAATCTTCTAGAATTTTTCGAAGAGGTTACTAGGGAAATTGAGAGGGTAAAGCAGTGGATGTTGTCTATATGGACTTCAGTAAGGCCTTTGACAAGGTTCCTCATGGAAGGTTGGTTAAGAAGATTCAATTGTTGCGTATTAATGGTGGAGTAGCAAGATGGATTCAACAGTGGCTGAATGGGAGATGCCAGAGAGTAATGGTGGATGGCTGTTTGTCAGGTTGGAGGCCGGTGACTATTGGGGTGCCTCAGGGGTCTGTGTTGGGTCCACTGTTGTTTGTCATGTACATCAATGATCTGGATGATGGTGTGGAAAATTGGATTAGTTAGTATGCAGATGATACTAAGATAGGTGGTGTGGTGGATAATGAAGTAGATTTTCAAAGTCTACAGAGAGATTTAGGCCATTTGGAAGAGTGGGCTGAAAGATGGCAGTTGGAGTTTAATGCTGATAAATGTGAGGTACTACATCTCGGCAGGACAAATCAAAATAGGACGTACATGGTAAATGGTAGAGAATTAAGGAATACAGTTCAACAGAGGGATCTAGGAATAACTGTGCATAGTTCCCTGAAGGTGGAATCTCATGTAGATAGGGTGGTAAAGAAAGCTTTTGGGGTGCTGGCCTTTATAAATCAGAGCATTGAATATAGAAGTTGGGATGTAATGTTAAAATTGTACAAGGCATTGGTGAGGCCAATTCTGGAGTATGGAGTACAATTTTGGTCGCCTAATTATAGGAAGGATGTCAACAAAATAGAGAGAGTACAGAGGAGATTTACTAGAATGTTGCCTGGGTTTCAGCAACTAAGTTACAGAGAAAGGTTGAACAAGTTAGGTCTTTACTCTTTGGAGCGCAGAAGGTTAAGAGGGGACTTGATAGAGGTCTTTAAAATTATGAGCGGGTTAGACAGAGTTGACGTGGATAAGCTTTTTCCATTGAGAGTAGGGAAGATTCAAACAAGGGGACATGACTTGAGAATTAAGGGACAGAAGTTTAGGGGTAACATTAGGGGGAACCTCTTTACTCAGAGAGTGGTAGCTGTGTGGAATGAGCTTCCAGTGGAAGTGGTGGAGGCTGGTTCGAATTTATCCTTTAAAAATAGATTGGATGGGTATATGGACGGGAAAGGAATGGAGGGTTGTCAAAGGCCTTACTGAAGTCCATATAGACAACATCCACCGCTTTACCCTCATCAATTTCCATAGTAACCTCTTCAAAAAAGTCAAGAAGATTAGTCAAACATGACCTTCCAGGCACAAATCTATGTTGACTGTTCCTAATTAGACCCTGTTTATCCAGATGATTATATATATTATCTCTAAGTATCCTTACCATTAATTTTCCCACCACTGACGTCAAACTATCAGGTCTATAATTGCTAGGTTTACTCTTAGAACCCTTTTTAAACAATGGAACAACATGCGCAGTACGCCAATCCTCCGGCACCATTCCCATTTCTAATGACCTCCCAACTTCTATACTCAATACTCTGGCTGATGAAGGCCAATGTGCCAAACGCCTTTTTGTCCATCCGACGATCTACCTGCGACTCCACCTTCATGAAGCTATGCACCTGCACTCCTAGACCCCTCTGCTCGATAATGATACCCAGAACCCTACAATCCAAAATGCAACACCAGAACAATTTTCTGCATTAAATTCAGAAGCCGTGGATGAACAGAGAGGTCAGACTACTGCTGAAGGCACGTGACACCGCTTTCAGGTCAGGCGATGCTCGAGTCTACAGTTCATCCAGGGCTAACCTGAAGAGGGGCATCAAGAAGGCCAAGCACAACTACAAGCTAAGGATCGGGGAGCACTTCAAGAACAACTCCGACCCCCGGCACATGTGGCAAGGCATCCAGGCCATCACGGACTATAAACCCACCAAAACCACCCCCACATCCAGCGACGCCTCCTTCCTTGAGGAGCTTAACCACTTTTATGGCCGCTTTGACAGGGACAATCAAGAGATGGCTATCAAGACTGTGCTCCCTGCTGATCACCAGCCCCTCACACTCACCCCCATTGACGTGTATGCGGCACTGAGCACGATTAATGCACGAAAGGCTGTTGGCCCTGACGGCATCCCCGGGCGCATCCTCAGGGCCTGTGCTGCGCAGCTGACAGATGTCTGGACTGACATCTTCAACCTGTCACTTGCCCAAGCAGCTGTCCCCACGTGCCTTAAAAACACTCCACTGCGGCGAGCCCCAACGACTTCCGCCCAGTTGCACTTACTCCCATCATCACCAAGTGCTTCGAGAGGCTGGCCCTGGCACACCTCAAAGGCTACCTACCTCCCACACTGGACCCCTATCAGTTCGCCTGCTGCAAGAACATGAGTACGGAGGATGCCATCTCCACGTCATTTCACTCCACCCTCTCCCACCTCGACAACAGAGACACCTACGTGAGAATGCTGTTCATCAACTTTAGCTCAGCATTTAACACCATTATCCCCTCCAAACTCATCGATCTGGGCATCGACCTCTCCCTCTGCAACTGGATACTGGACTTTCTAACCAATAGACCCCAGTTTGTTAGGTTAGACAACCACACCTCTTCAACTCTCACCCTGAACACCGACGTTCCACAGGGCTGTGTGCTGAGCCCCCTCCTCTACTCCCTCTTCACCTACGACATGGTACTAACACCATCATCAAGTATGCAGATGATACAACGGTGATTGGCCTCATCAGCGACAATGATGAGTCGGCCTATAGTGAGGATATCCAGCTCCTAGCAGCATGGTGCGCTGACAACAACCTGGCCCTTAACACCAAGAAGACCAAGGAGCTCAATGTGGACTACAGAAGGTCTAGGGATGGCACGCACACCCCCATCCACATTAACGGGACGGAGGTGGAAAGTGTTTCCAGCTTCAGGTTTCTGGGGGTCAACATCTCTGATGACCTGTCTTGGACCCACAATACGTCAACACTGGTCAAGAAGGCTCACCAGCGTCTCTTCTTCCTGAGGAGACTAAAGAAGGTCCATCTGTCTCCTCAGATTCTGGTGAACTTCTACCGCTGCGCCATCGCGAGCATCCTTACCAGCTGTATCACAGTATGGTATGGCAACTGCTCTGTCTCCGACCGGAAAGCACTGCAGAGGGTGGTGAAAACTGCCCAACGCATCACCGGTTGCTCACTCCCCTCTATTGAGTCTGTCCAGAGCAAGCGATGTCTGCAAAGGGCGTGCAGCATCATGAAGGACTGCTCTCACCCCAACCACAGGTTGGTTACCCTCCTCCCATTTGGGAGGCGCTACAGGTCTCTCCATTCCTGGACCAGCAGATCCAGGAACAGCTTCTTCCCTGCGGCTGTTACACTACTTAACTCTGCACCTTGGTGATTGCCAGTCATCCCCCCCCCCCCCTGGACACTCCTTCCCCCAGTGACTGATCCCCACCCCCCCCCCCACAGAAATTGCACTACTGCTACTGTATATACATATGTATATTTAACTGTTCCATTATTCTGTATTCGCACTTCTGGGTGAGATGCTAACTGCATTTCATTGTCTCTGTACTTGTACACTGCACAATGACAATAAAGTTTGAATCTGAATCTGAATCTGAATCTAAATTCCATTAACCTTTCCTCAGGCCTCTTGGCCAATTGCTCAAGATCCTGCTGCAATTTTTTTTACAACCAACTTTACTATCTGAAAAACCACCCACTTTTGCATCATCTGCAAACTTGATAATCATACCGTACATATGTTTTCATCCAAATAATTTATTCAGAAGACAAAAAGTAACGGGTCCAACCCTGAGGCACACCTTAGTCACAGGCCTCCAGTCCATATAACCATATAACCATATAACCATAACAGCACGGAAACAGGCCATCTCGGCCCTTCAAGTCCGTGCCGAACATTTTTTTAAATTTTTTTTTTTAAATTAAAAATAAATACTTCCCCCTAGTCCCATCTACCTGCACTCAGACCATAACCCTCCATTCCTTTCCCGTCCATATACCCATCCAATCTATTTTTAAAGGATAAATTCGAACCAGCCTCCACCACTTCCACTGGAAGCTCATTCCACACAGCTACCACTCTCTGAGTAACGAAGTTCCCCCTAATGTTCCCCCTAAACTTCTGTCCCTTAATTCTCGTCATGTCCCCTTGTTTGAATCTTCCCTACTCTCAATGGGAAAAAGCTTTTCCACGTCCACTCTGTCTAACCCGCTCATAATTTTAAAGACCTCTATCAAGTCCCCTCTTAACCTTCTGCGCTCCAAAGAATAAAGACCTTACTTGTTCAATCTTTCTCTGTAACTTAGTTGCTGAAACCCAGGCAACATTCTTGTAAATCTCCTCTGTACTCTCTCTATTTTGTTGACATCCTTCCTATAATTAGGCGACCAAAATTGTACTCCATACTCCAGAATTGGCCTCACCAATGCCTTGTACAATTTTAACATTACATCCCAACTTCTATATTCAATGCTCTGATTTATAAAGGCCAGCACACCAAAAGCTTTCTTTACCACCCTATCTACATGAGATTCCACCTTCAGGGAACTATGCACAGTTATTCCTAGATCCCTCTGTTCAACTGCATTCCTCAATTCGCTACCATTTACCGTGTACGTCCTATTTTGATTTGTCCTGCCGAGATGTAGCACCTCACATTTGTCAGCATTAAACTCCATCTGCCATCTTTCAGCCCACTCTTCCAAATGGCCTAAATCTCTCTGTAGACTTTGAAAATCTACTTCATTATCCACAACACCACCTATCTTAGTATCATCTGCATACTTACTAATCCAATTTTCCACACCATCATCCAGATCATTGATGTACATGACAAACAACAGTGGACCCAACACAGACCCCCTGAGGCACCCCACTAGTCACCGGCCTCCAACCTGACAAACAGCCATCCACCATTACTCTCTGGCATCTCCCATTCAGCCACTGTTGAATCCATCTTGCTACTCCACCATTAATACCCAACAATTGAGTCTTCTTAACCAACCTTCCATGAGGAACCTTGTCAAAGGCCTTACTGAAGTGCATATAGACAACATCCACTGCTTTACCCTCATCAATTTCCCTAGTAACCTCTTCGAAAATGGAGAGGTTACAGTCCGATAAGCAACCTTCCATCATCCCCCTCTGCTTCCTTCCATGCAGCCAATTTTCTACCCATTCAGCTATCTCTCCTTGGATCTCATGCGATCTAACGCTCCAGAGCAACATACCATGAGGAACCTTGTCGAATGCTTTACTGGTCAATATATACAACATCTACAGTTCTACCCTCACTAGCGCGAGGAATTGAAAGCAAACCAGAGATAACTATCCTGGAGATCCTGCTTTTCAGACTTTTACCTAATTCCCTAAACTCACATTGTAGAACTTCATTCTTCCTCCTACCTAACATCTCAGCTTCTAAACTCAAGACAATAAATGTTGACGATTAATATGCCGAATGCCTAATGACCGCCCTATCTACCGGTGACTCAATTTTCAAGCAGCTATGTAGCTTTGGTCAACAGCACTTCGCAGAGCCCTACCGTTCACTGAGAAGATTCTGCATTAAAATGAATGCATTAAAATAATCCTGCATTAAAATGAATAAAATGATACTTACATGCGTCCAGTTGCGAAATTTTTGACAACCAACTTCGCTATCTGCAACGCCACCTACTTTATTGTCATCTGCAAAGGTACTATCATGACTTGTACATTCTCATTCAAATCGTTGATATAGGCCACACAGAGCCATGTGCCCAACACAGATCCTGAGGCCCACCACTAGTCACGGGCCTACAACCTTATACCATCACCCTCTGCTCCATTCCATCAAGCAAATGTTCCATCCAGTCGGCTAGCTCTTCTTGGATACCAGGCGATTAACCTCTGATAGCAGGCAGAATACAGAACATTTTCGAATGTCTTCCTCAACCCATATGGACAACGGCTACTGATCTGCCCTCAGCAACATTATTCTAAAGGTTCCTGAAGTCAATCGTTGTCTCTTTCGGCTCGCTGATATTGAGGGATGCCATGTGATTGTTCACTATCGCGTTCCTGTACTGCATGTCATTTATGTGATTCATTTGAAATGTGTTTTATATAGCTTAGAACAAACAATTTATTATTTTGTGCAAAATGAAGAAACAAGAAAAAGAAACATTGTGATTTATTTTGTTTACAATTTCCGCTCATTCTGCTTTCTGGTGATCAGCGTGCGTATGGAATGTTGTTTATTCAATGCACGCATGGAAGCCCATTGAAATAATAGCAAACCACGTCACTTGGGGGGTTTCACTCTCCCTTTTAAATAGCTCACTGTACCTTGTTACTTCTTAGGAAATCTTCAACGCAAGTAGATACTGATCCTCACACGCCGTAAGCCATGCTATCAATCGGGTATTTTGCAGCTATTCGTGAAATGATGCGAGTGAGACAAATATTTTATCATGTGCAGAAGATATTCTACCCTATTCTCGCAGCTTTCGGTGTCCCTGGTAAGCATCAACGTTACGTTACGTGTTCTGTAATTTATTTTATTATTGGATCAATTTTTACTTATCATGCGATATTCAACGAAGACGATTGTAACAATACACATGATTATTTTTCCGTATGAAATTAGGCATGTCAAGCTATTATTGCCAATACTTTATGTTACCCTATATTAAACATTATTCGTTCCTGCTCAAGTCGCTGCTCAGTATGTATTCTTAACGTCATTATATGTTGTTGCGATTCAGATGTTTATTTATTCGAAACATGCATGTATTGCTGTGTTTACTGGTTTTTAAAATGTCCAACTGTGTCGGAATAATGAACGTTTATGCGTGTTTGGGGTTTTCAACTCCCAGTGAATATCATCGCCATGATAGATACAATTTGTCTTTTTCCCACCAGACTTTCGTGCATTTTTTCATAACCACCCCATTTTGTGTTCTTTCTCCATTATAGTGTTTTTGATATGCATTATGTTTTATATATATTTACATCTATATTCATAAAATCCTGCAGTAAAATCGATATCTTTTGAAGCAGAAACTATAATTGACGATACCAACTGAGCTCACGAAAAACCAAGTAAAAACTAAGGGTGTCGGAATCTGAAACATTAAATCCGATTATCTACAAAACCTTTCGCATTTTCCATTTTAGCTCAACAACTTTCACGATCGCCTTTCCTAAATACTGCTGCAGGCTTAACAGAATTACAAGGACAATATGTGGTCTCAGTAAATCTTAGGTCCCATAGATATGGATTCATTTCCGTTTCTATCTGCAGTCTAATATATCTACGCCTGTCACATTTGTATCTACAAATCTGCAAAATTCCGCGATCATTTGTTACTCTTCATCAGGGCGGCACGGTGACACAGCGGTAGAATTGCTGCCCTGCAGCGCCGGAGATCCCGACTACGGGTGCTGTCTGTACAGAGATTGTACGTTCTCCCCGTGACCTGTGTGGGTTTTCTCCGAGACCTTCGGTTTCCTCGCACACTCCAAAGGCATACATGTATGCAGGTAAATTGGCTTGGAAAATGCAAACAAAATTGTCCTTAGCTTGTGTAAGATAGTGCTAATATGTGGGTATCGCCGGTGCGGACCCGGTGGCCCCAAGGGTCTGTTTCTGCGCCGTATCTCTAAACGAAACTTAACTAATCATAAACGAAAGTAAGCATGCAGGTACAGCAGGCAGTGAAGAAAGAAAATGGCATGTTGGCCTTTATAACAAGAGGAGTTTAGTATAAAAGCAAAGAGGTCCTTCTGCAGTTGTACATGGCCCTAGTGAGACCACACCTGGCGTATTGTTTGCAGTTTTGGTCTCCCAATTTGAGGAAGGACATTCTTACTATTGAGGGATTGCAGCGTCAGTTCACCAGGTTAATTGACGGCATGGCGGGACTGTCATATGTTGATAGAATGGAGAGACTGCTTCGAAACGCTGGAATTTAGAAGGATGAGATGGATCCTATTGAAACATATAAGATTATTAAGGGTTTGGACAAGCTAGAGGCAGGTAGCGTGTTCCCGATTTTGGGGGAGTCCAGAACCAGGGGCCACAGTTTAAGAATAAGGGGTAAGCCATTTAGAACGGAGATAAGGAAAAACACAGAGAGTTGTGAGTGTGGAATTCTTTGCCTCAGAGGGAGGTGGATGCCAGTTCTCTGGATGCTTTTAAGAGAGAGCTCGACAGAGCTCTTAAAGATAGCGGAGTAAAAGGATATGGGTAGAAGGCAGGAACGGGGTACTGATTGTGGATGATCAGCCATGATCACATTGAATGGCGGTGTTGGCTCGAGGGGCCGAATGGCCTACTCCTGCACCTATTTTCTATCTGAGCTGAGCTAATGAGTGGCGACATTTCCTCACAGTCCACTTATCACATCTTCTGATTTGAAAAAAAATCAATTCAGACTTTTTTCAGCTATGCCAGGAAAATGCAATTCTCGAATCATTTCGCACCTGATATAAATGTCACAAAGTTTCATTCTGAAATGCTGAATTTAATGAAACACTGTTATTATTGAAATAAACATCGCAGGAATTAAACACGTTGTTTAACTAATGGTACTGTAATGGCTCTACCAAAAAACAACATAAATATTTTTCCGCAGTTTGTGTTTTGTGTTACACTCCAAAAAACGGCAATGACTTAATTCTTAAAATCCACGTCACATTTATCATGACTGTTTTGCAATTAAAGTTTTTACTTGGTGATTTGGACGTTCAAAGCTCCGATATTTCACGCAATTGGGGAACGTTATGGCAGTACATCTTCATCTGTACTTCCTTCCTCTCTTCAATCAATATTCCATGAACATCATTAATAACGGATGGAGAGCAAACGGGTTTTCAACATCGCTCAGGTTAGTGGTTGAGACCAACTTATGAAGTACTCACGCAAGCAAGGATTTGCGCAAAGTCAAAGTGTTCAGAAAATAACAAATGTATTTCCTTGGATAACTTACCGATAACCTTGACACCTATTATTATTCACATAGGTGTCAAGGTTGTTATCGAAATGTCTCGAATTGTCTTTTTGTCGATCATTGCCACATCGAACTGGTCATCTTTACAAGAAATGTGTCATTGATCCTGACAATTCACTATTTGTATAAATACGTATTCCGTCGCTCAGATTATTTCTCCCAGGCTGATTGGTATTTTTTGTTTCTTTCACTGTCCACAGTTAACTTAATGGTGATAATGATTCTGAATCGGAGAAAATGTGGTCTCTCCAGATGTGTCACTCGCTACATGACGGTCATGGCAGCTGCGGATCTACTGGTTGTTATCATCGACCTAATTTTAAGGCACATTCCGATTGTCTACCCGGATCAGTTTGCTTTTGTGTTGCTTCTCCCCGTGTGTAATATCCATTCCGTTCTGCTTTATGCAGCGACAGACTCCTCTGTCTGGTTCACCGTCAGCTTCACATTTGATCGATTTGTCGCCATCTGTTGCCGAAAACTGAAATCTAAATATTGCACCGAAAAAACCGCGGTTGTGGTTCTCGGAACGGTGACTGTGTTTTTCTGTTTAAAGGACACGACCTGGTACTTCATAAACATGAAAACATATCGCCTCGGCAATAATCCGTCATTTTGTGGTGTGGAACTGAGTGTTAGTTATTCACGTGTTTGGGGAACAATTGAGCTCCTTCATTATGTTCTTACCCCCTGTGTCCCATTTGTATTAATTCTGATTCTAAATGCTTTAACTGTCCGAAACATTTTAGTCGTCAGTAGAGTTCGGAAGCGACTCCGTGATCACGTGGCTGCGGTGAGTTCCAAGGACCCGGAGATGGAAAGCCGACGAAAATCGATAATTCTACTGTTTGTTATCTCTGGAAATTTCATATTGTTATGGGGGCTCTTTACTTTTAGTTTAATTTTACGCCGAATGTTCTGGATGGGGAATAAGGCCTATGTTCCACATGTTGCTATACAAGAAACTGGATTTATGCTGCAGCTGCTAAATTGCTGCACAAACACGATTATTTACGCCATGACACAGAGTAAGTTCAGGCAGCAGTTAAAAAATCTGGCTAAATTCCCATTTTCTAGAGTTTGTCTTCTTATTCAATGATAAAACTTTCGGGAAAGTACTTACATTCGAAAAATATTTCGGCACATTTGCATCCTGTACCTGGTGTGCATGGTGTGATTCGTTCAGTTACACCCAGTTAACTATTTGGGACCAAATTCACCATCTCCTGGCTCCTGCTACCTCCTACGCCCATGCATAACTCCCTGACTTCATCAACTTCACCACTAATTTCCATCCTGCACTCAAATTCACTTGGACCATCTCCGACAACTCCCTACCGTTTCTTGATCTCAACGTTTCCATCACAGGAAATAGAATATTGACCTACATATACTACAAACCTACTGACTATTATAACTATCTTGACTACACTTCTTCTCACCCTGCTTCCTGTAAAGACTATCCCCTACTCCAAATTCTTCCGTCTACGCCGCATCTGCGCCCAGCATGAGGTGTTCCTTACGAAGGCAGCGGAAATGTCCTAATTCTTTAGGAAACGGGGGTTCCATTATAGTTGAGGCTCTCACTAGGGTCCCCTCGATATCCCCCTCCCCCCATTCGTAACAAGGACAGAATCCCCCTTGTCTTCACCTTCCACCCCATCACCCGTCGCATACAGCATACAGCATATAAATCCTCCAACATTTTCAGCACCTCCAACGGGTGGTCCTATCAGTCTGCCCAACGCCATTTCCTGCCTAATGTGAATTTTCTTCAGTTCCTCCGTCGCCCTAGTTCCTCTGGCTTCCAGTACATCAGGGAGATTGTTTGTGTATTCCTTAGTGAAGACAGATCTAAAGTACATGTTCATCTCACCTGTCATTTCCTTGTTCCGCATAATAAATTCACCTTTTACAGTCTTCAAGGGTTTAAATTTTGTCTTTTTGACTACTGTTGTAATCGTGGCTGTGATCAAGGAGGCATATCCTGAGGCTCCAGGGACGAATACCCTGTTGGTGGAGACGTAACATGGGAGAGGAATAAGTACCCATTAGTGGAAAAAGTACCTTGAAGGGAATAGTACCGTCAAGTATAACTTGGAAGAGGAATAAGTACTTGTTAGTGGACAAGTACCTTGAAGGGGCTCTGTTGATTGGGAACAACACAATTTGGGTAATTTAGAATATTGTGATTTATTTAGAACTGTACAGTTAGTGAATGCTTATTAGTCAAATGCTTGTATTTTACATTGCAGTGTGGTTTTGTATGATAGTTATTAGTAGTATTATTTCTTGTTTAAGTATGATTTTGCTTGCGTGTTATGAGATCATTTGCCTTTGTTTAGATTGAAGTGTTTTGAGTAGGAGATTTGCTGCTGAAGTGTGTTTTGATTGTTCCGTTGCAACTTAGCCTGAGATTGTTTACCGACTTGAAATTGTTTACAGGTTTGAAAGCTTGTGTGACTTCTGTGCATTTGATTGGTTTGAAAGAATTTGGAGTACTGGGTCGAAAGGAGAGATTGATTGTGTGAGAGGCTTACTGGCACGTTGAAGAACTTTTGGCCACTGTTTGCGAACAAACTTGACTTGTGAGTGAAGTGTGAATCATTTGGATACTGTGTCCATTGTTAGTAACAATGGGAAACCAGATAGAGAGAGATACATTGGAAAATCCCGAGAGACCATTACAATTAGTTTGCAGTGAGTTCCACAAAAAGCGGAAAGATTTAAATATTTTTTGGGAGCATTGAATAAGTAATTATGATATGATTTGTGGCCTGAAGGAGTGGTTGGAACGCTGGAGGGCATGAAATACATTGAGAAGATTGTTTGGCAATGTAGCCAAAGTGATGTGGCAAAGGAACATATTGGGCTATGGAGACAATATTATGATGGAGTAAAAGAACGCAGAGAGGCGGCAATAATGGTGAATTGACAGGAGGCAGCTTTGAAGCTTGGAATAGAGTTAAAAGACGATGAAGGAAACAAACCTCTAGATACCTTAAAGAAGGAATGTGGATGTGCTTATAAAGAACATAGGTAACAGGAGAAAAAGAGAAATCCTGAAGGGAAACTGGCATTTGTAGACTTAGAGTTAAGGGACCCGCTGGTTGGCTTTAGTTTGAAAGGGGGAGATGAAGAATATTTGGAATATTGGGAGAGCGTTTGAATTAAAAGAAGTTTGCAGCCTCCACCTTATTCCCCCTTGCTCTCCCTATACTCCTCCTTCACATCCAGCACCTGTTAATATTGACCAAATTAAAGGCACTATAACATCTGCATCTGTAAGACTTACTTAACCTCTGTCTGTGGAAACTTACAAGCTGTGAATAGCGCCAGTAAGTCTGAGCCCTAGATTGATATGCAGGATGGTGAAAGATCCAGATGTCCTCTGCTATTGTTAAAATGTATGAGGACTCTGCAGAGAAACTCCAAGATGTTGTGAATGCACTGTTTTGATTGGATAGCTGCAAAGGAATTGTAAATAAAACAAAAGTAAATTGTAAAAGTCAATAAAATAGAGAGAGTACAGAGGAGATTTACTAGAATGTTGCCTGGGTTTCAACAACTAAGTTACAGAGAAAGGTTGAACAAGTTAGGGCTTTATTCTTTGGAGCGCAGAAGGTTAAGGGGGGACTTGATAGAGGTCGATATGTAATCGATATGTGTGATAATGTAATCGATATGTGTAAGGGGCGCTGTGGAAACATCATAATTCTCTGCTGCATTCTGCACTTCCCCCTGGATCTGACAGCAGCTGATGGCAGGGAAATAGCTGTACTGAGTACAGATGAGACCCAAGGTGAGGAGTGACTGGAGCAAGAGGGGTAGAAGGGAAAGGAAGTCCCATGGGAACACCAACAATAGACAATAGACCATAGGCAATAGACAATAGACAATAGACAATCTCAGCTCCAGGCAAAGTGACAAAGACAGGCATGGACTGCACCTCATAAGTTTAGAAGTTGTAGTAGCAGAATTAAGCCATTCGGTCCATCAAGTTTATAAATACATACGGGGGGAAAGGGTAATTAGAGAGAGAGTGGGACCCCTCAGGAATTAAAGCAGTCAAATCTGTGTGAAGCCACAGGAGATGGGCAAGGTCCTCAATGTTACCTTCAGCACCTCTTCGACCGTAACACTGACTGCTCTCAAGACACTTCCATTGATTGCCCCAAGTTCCTCCATACTCCTGACTTTCTCCTCTGTATTTACCGAGGAAATGTCAGGAGGCTGGAGGAACTTGGGGCAGTCAATGGAAGTGTCTTTAGAGCAGTCGGTGTTACGGTCGAAGAGATGCTGAAGGTAATATCACATATGAATGGCAGACAAATCTCCAGGGCCTGATCTGATATAGCCAAGGTCATTTTGGGGAACTAGAGAGGAAATTGCGAGAGCCCTGTTTGAAATTTACATGTCATCCTTAAATACCAGAGATGCCGGAAGACTGGAGGGTGGCAAATGTTGTGCTTCTATTCAAGAGGGTTGCAGGAAAAATGCTGAGAAGTATAGGCCAGTGAGCTTAACATGTGTAGTCGGAAAGTTACTAGAGAGAATTCTGAGGGATAGGATTTATCTATCTATATACTTTTAAAAATCCGTGTGTGTGTGGGTGGGTGTCATTTTGCCTTTGAAACGTTTTGCCTTTGCCTCGAAAACCAGATGCAAAAACGTGGAGATTTTTACATATTTCGGTATGGATTTAAATTATGATTTCAGAAATGCATTCCTCTCTAAATTTGCTCAATTATTTCCCCAGATTTTGAATAAAATTGTTCACAAAACTCACTTTAAAAAAAATAATCGGCGCTACCAGCTGCTGATGTCACAATGCCCACCAATCGAGGCCCACCTGCCTCCTGGCCCCGCCCCCCCGTCATTGTGGATTTATGCAGCTGCTGTCAATGCACATGCGCAGTTTTCCACGAGGTACGTTCGCCCACCCACTACCCCGTTCATCAAAAGGCCCAGAAAGATCGAGAAAGTTCTGCAGAGTAAAGATTCTATAGGATCTTTATTCTGCAGATCTCGGGGCAGCGGCGCCTCACGCATTGAAACTACTCCTCACTGTCGGCGCAGCTCGTGAAGCCCCGTCCCCCGCCCGCCCGCTTATTCCAGCTGTGGGGTTCCAGAGAGTCAGAAGCCGCTTCTGCCTCCAATCGTCTGTCCCACCTCCCTCCCGGCCCGGCTCTGTCACACTGGTGGGTGCGCTTACCTTAGCGGAAACCATGATCGGCTGGTCCCACCGCTGCTTTTCACCATCCTCAGATCGGGCCCCCGCGAGCTGCCGCACTGCCCCACTTTCTCTCCCCCCCCCCACTCTCTCTCTCTCTCTCTCTCTCTCTCTCTCTCTCTCTCTCTCTCTCTCTCTCTCTCTCTCTCCCTCTCTCGCTCTCCCCCCTCTCTCTCCCCCCTCTCCTCTCTCTCTCTCTCCCTCCCTCTCTCTCCCCCCTCTCCCCTCTCTCTCGCTCCCCCCCTCTCACACCCCCTCTCTCTCTCCTTGCTCTCTCTCTCCCCCTCTCTCTTGCCTCACTCTCTCCCCCTCTCTCTATCTCCCCCTTCCTCTCTCTCCCGCTCCCTCTCTCTCTCCCTCTCCCTCTCTCCCTCTCTCTCCCCCCCTTCATCTCACCCACCCCCTGCCCCCCTACTCCCTCCCCTAAACCCCCTCCCCCCTCCCCTAAACCCCCTCCTCTACATACCCACCCCTACCCCCTTCCCTCCATCCCCTCCCCTACCCACTACCCTCCACCCCCTCCCCTACCCCCTTCCTTCCACCCCTCCCCTCCCACCTCCCCCTTCCTACCCCCCTCCTCTCCCCCTCCCTTCCCACACCCATCCTTCCCCCCCTCTCAGCCCCCCTCTCTCCTCCCCTCTCTCTCCTCCTATCTGTCCCTCCCCTCCTACCCCACCCACCCCCCTCACACACCCTCCCTCTCCTCCTCCCCTCCACCCTCCCTCTCCCTCTGTCTCTTGCCCTTCTGTCTCTGCCTCTCCCCATTCTCTCGCTGCCCTCACTCTCTACCCCTCCTACCTCTCTGGATGCGCCTGTGAGTTGGGGGCTATGCGTCAGTGGATGGGGTAAAAGGGGCAAATTAATAATATTAATATAATATCAACAGGGGCAGTTAGTGTGTGTGTGGGGGTGGTTAGTGTGTGTGACGCCACATTATGCCATGCCCCTCCCCCCCGCAAACACGTGTTGGGGGAACAGGGGTCTGCACTTGGTCTAGTATACTTTTAAAGCTGTGTGTGTGTGGGTGTCATTTTGCTTTTGAAACATATCTCCTCGAAAACCAGATGCCGAAACAGGATTTTTTTTACATATTCCAGTAGAGATTTCCCTTGTGATTTTAGAAATCCACTCCAGAATGGATTTAGAATGACTTTAGAATTATGTACATTTGGTACATAATTTTCCCGACTATTTTAATTAAAATTGTTGACCAATCTGACCTTTTAAAAAAAAAATCTGACTGCTGCCCAGCTGCTGACATTACAATAACAGTGAATTTTTTACATCTTGTGGTAGAAATGTTCCTTATCCTTTCAAAAACCCAATCCTCTATAAATGTGGTCAATTATTTCCCAAGATATTTGCTGAAATTTATAATCAAACTAACATTTAAAAAAAATATTAAGGTTGCCCAGCTGCTGACCTCACAATGCCTTTCCTCGTGCCCCCCCCCCCCCCCCGCCACTCTGGATTAATGTAGTTGCTGCCAATGCGCATGCGCAGTTTTCCACGAGGTACGTTAGCCCACCCACCCCATTCTTCAAAAGACGCAGAAAGATCAAGAAAGTTCTGCAGGAAAGATCCTACAGCTCCGCTCCGCTATAGGATCACGTGCTGAAGGAGCTGCTCCTCACTGTCGGCGCAGCTTGTGAAGCCCAGCTCCTCCCATCCCCCACTCGCCCGCTCACTCAGCTGCCGGTTTCCAGAGAGTCAAGCCGCTTCTGTCACTCTCCACTCGCCCGGCCACCCCCTCCCATCCTCTTCTCGACCACCCCTCCATGTCCATGTCCGTGGTCCGATCCTCTGTAATGCTGGCAGTCCTCAACAAAGAGCCTATAGTTCGTTATAGGATCTTTGGTCCTCGGATCAATCTGGGCTCGCTCGGGGACCCACGAGCTGCCGCCCTGCCCCACTCCTCTCTCTCTCTCCCCCACTCTCTCCCCCTCTCCCTCTCTCTCTCTCCCCCCTCCCTCTCTCTCTTCCCCCTCTCTGTCTCTCTCCCCCTCTCTCTCCCTCTCCCTCTCCCCCTCTCCCTCTCTCCCCCTCTCTCTCCCCCTCTCTCTCTCCCCCTCTCACTCCCCCCTCTCTGTCTCTCCCCCCTCTCTCTCCCCCTCTCTCTCCCCCTCTCTCTCTCCCCCTCTCTCTCCCCCTCCCTCTCTCTCCCCCCTCCCTCTCCCCCACCCCCCTGCCCTCCCTCCCCAAAACCCCCTTCTCCCCTCCACCCCTCTCCTACCCCCTTCCCTTCGCCCCTTCTCAGGCCCCCTCATTCCCTCTCTCTCCTCCATCTCTCTCTCCTCCCATCTCTCTCTCCCCTCCTCACCCACCCTCCCTCTCCTCCTCCACTCCACCCCCTCTCCCACTGTCTCTTGCCCTTCTGTCTCTGCACCTCTCTCTCTGTCTCTGCCCTCACTCTCTACCCCCCTTCGCCACCTGCGAGTTGGGGGCTATGCATCAGTGGATAGGGTGGTTATGGGGTAAAAGGAGCAAATTAAAAATATTAATATAATATCAAGGGGGGTAGTTAGCATGTGTGCGGGGGATAGTCAGTTTGTGTGTGGGGGTGGTTAGTGCATGTGATGCCGCATGCCGCCCCCCCCAGCCCCCCCCCCCTCCACAACCGCGCATTGGAGGAACAGACCCAACGGGTCTGCACTTGGTCTAGTATACATTTAAATGGATAAGGGCTGATTAGGGGTAGTCAGCATGGTTTTATACGTGGGACATTGTGACATACAAATCTGATTGAGTTTTTTGAAGACGTGACAAAAAAGGTCGATGAGGGCAAATCTGTAGATGTATATATGGACTCCAGCAAAGCATTTGATGAGGTTCCACATGGTAGCTGCTCTGGAAGGTTAGATTGCATGGGACCCATGGAAAGATTGCTGAATGGACAGAAAATTGGCTCCATGGAAGGAAGCAGAGGGTGATGGTGGAAGGTTGCTTCTCAGACTGGAGGTCTGTGACTAATGGTGAGCCTCAGAGTTCGGTGCTGGGCCCTTTATTGATTGTTATCTACATCAATGATTTGGAAGAGACATATAGGGCAAGAATAGCAAGTTTGCTGATGATACAAAAGTGAGTGGTTTTGCAAATAGTGAAGATGGTTGTGAAAGAAGCAGTAGGATCTGGGCAGAGGAATAGTTGCTGTAAATTTAATACAGAGAAGTGTGACATGTTGCATTTTGGGACGTCGAACAAGGGCAGGACCTACAAAGTAAACGGTAGGCCTCTGGGTAGTGTTGTAGAGCAGAGGGATCTAGGAGTACAGGTGCATGGTTCCTTGAAGGTCGAGTCGCAGGTAGATAAGGTGTTCTAAGGTCTGAGGAAGGACATTCTTGCCATAAAGGGAGTACAGAGAAGGTTCACCAGACTGATTCCTGCGATGTCAGGACTTTCATATGAAGAAAGACTGGATAGACTCGGCTTGTACTCGCTAGAATTTTGAAGATTGAGGTGGGATCTTATAGAAACTTACAAAATTCTTAAGGGGTTGGACAGGCTAGATGCAGGAAGATTATTCCCGATGTTGGGGAAGTCCAGAACAAGGGGTCACAGTTTAACGATAAAGGGGAAATCTTTTAGGACTGAGATGAAAAAAACATTTTTTACACAGAGAGTGGTGCATCTCTGGAATTCTCTGCCACAGAATGTAGTTGAGGCCAGTTCATTGGCTATATTTAAGAGGGAGTTAGATGTGGCCCTTGTGGCTAAAGGGATCAGGGGGTATGAAGAGAAAGCAGGTACAAGATACTGAGTTGGATGATCAGCCATGATCATATTGAATGGCGGTGCAGGCTCGAAGGGCCGAATGGCCTACTGCTGCACCTATTTTCTATGTTTCTATGTTTCTAAAAGGCTTTTGGCACTTTGGCCTACATCAGTCAGAGTATTGAGTATCGAAGTTGGGAGGTCATGTTGCAGTTGTATAAGACATTGGTGAGACTGCATTTAGAATATTGTGTTCCGTGTGCGGACGTAGCGTCAAAGGACGAGAAGCCGAAGCAACGAAGTGGAAACCAAATAACTGAACGAAAACAAAGCCAAAATGCCAAATAAACGAAAGTGTAGGAACCCGAAACGTCAATTAACCGAAAGGGTCGGACACCTTAAATCAAACTAACCGAAAGGGTGGGTCGCCTAAAAGCAAACTCACCGAAAGGCCGCTCTGCCGAAACGCCAACTCACCGAATGTTCGCTCTGCCGAAGAGTCGAATAATGGACATAACGTCGCCGGTTGGGCGGGCCTTGTCAGTGATTTGTCCAGACCCCTGCGTCAATCACATCACTGGCTGAGTGAGACGGGAGGGTGGGGATCATTTTCCCACACAAGCCATAGGTGACTGGGCACTCTGAACCCGAGCACCAAGTTGTAAGTGGCTGAAGGAGCGCATCCCTCGGGACAGCCCCCCCCCCTCCCACGGCCACGGCCGCCCCCTGCCTCATCTCCCCTGTGCGGCCGTACTGTGACGAGCTGTGTGTTGGCAGCGCCGGGTAGAGCAGAGGTGTGGCACAGGCTGGTCCCTCCCGCCCACCCAGAATCACTGACTGCGATGCACCGCCATCGGACTCCAACACTCACACCAGGTGACTCACCTCCCACCCGGCTGTGGGGACAGATGGCTCAGGGCATTGGCAGCCATAATAAATCACTTTTAACACATGGGGGCACACACAAATTCCCTGGCGGGCCAATGACAAGTGTTCATGAAAATGAACAATTTAATCTCCTCCCACGCCCCCCACCTCCCTTTGACAACAAGAAGCACATTTTATTTATTGTTTAAGCACAGTAATACCATCTGGTTGCCTGCGTAACCCGCACAAGCTCCCACGCTTGAGCCAAAAGAGATGGGGGAGATATTGAACAATTTCTTTTCTTCGGTATTCACCAAGGAGAAGGGTATTGAATTATGTGAGGTAAGGGAAACAAGTAGAGTAGCTATGGAAACAATGAGGATCAAAGAAGAGGAAGTACTGACACTTTTGAAAAATATTAAAAAGTGGATAAGTCTTCAGATCCTGACAGGATATTCCCATTGAGGGAAGTTAGTGTAGAAATAGCAGGGGCTATGACAGAAATATTTCAAATGTCATTAGAAATGGGAATGTTAGTTTGACGTCAGTGGTGGGCAAATTAATGGAAAGGATACTTAGAGATAATATATATAATCATCTGGATAAACAGGGTCTGATTAGGAACAGTTAACATGGATTTGTGCCTGGAAGGTCATGTTTGACTAATCTTGAATTTTTTGAAGAGGTTGCTAGGGTAATTGATGAGGATAAAATGGTGGATGTTGTCTATATGGACTTCAGTAAGGCCTTTGACAAGGTTCCACATGGAAGGTTGGTTAAGAAGGTTCAATTGTTGGGTATTAATAGTGGAGTAGCAAGATGGACTCAACAGTGGCTGAATGGGAGATACCAGAGAGTAATGGTGGAGAACTGTTTGTCAGGTTGGAGGCCGGTGACTACTGCCTCAGGGATCTGTGTTAGGTCCACTGTTGTTTGTCATATACATCAATGATCTGGATGATGGTGTGGTAAATTGGATTAGTAAGTATGCAGGTGATGCTAAGATAGGTGGTGTTGTGGATAATGAAGTAGATTTTCAAAGTCTACAGAAAGATTTAGGCCATTTGGAAGATGGGCTGAAAGATGGCAGATGGAGTCTAATGCTGATAAGTGTGAGGTGCTACATCTTGGCAGGACAAATCAAAATAGGACGTACATGGTAAATGGTAGCGAATTGAGGAGTGCAGTTGAACAGAGGGATCTAGGAATAACTGTGCATAGTTCCCTGAAGGTGGAATCTCATGTAGATAGGGTGGTAAAGAAAGTGTTTGGTGTGCTGGCCTTTATAAATCAGAACATTGAGTATAGAAGTTGGAATGGAATGTTGAATGTTGAATTTGTACAAGGCATTGGTGAGGCCAATTCTGGAGTATGGTGCACAATTCTGGTCACAAAATTATAGGAAAGATGTCAACAAAATAGAGAGAGTACAGTGGAGATTTACTAGAATGTTGCCTGGGTTTCAGCACCTAAGTTACAGAGAAAGGTTGAACAAGATAGGTCTTTATTCTTTGGAGTGCAGAAGGTTAAGGGGGACTTGATAGAGGTCTTTAAAATGATGAGAGGGATAGGCAGAGTTGACGTGGATAAGTTTTTTCCATTGAGAGTAGGGAAGATTCAAACAAGAGGACATGATTTGAGAATTAAGGGATAAAAGTTTAAGGGTAACATGAGGGGGAACTTCTTTACTCAGAGTGTGTTAGCTGTGTGGAATGAGCTTCCAATGGAAGTGGTGGAGGCAGGTTCGATTTTATCATTTAAAAATAAATTGGATAGGTATATGGACTGGAAAGGAATGGAGGGTTATGGTCTGAGTGCAGGTAGATGGGATTAGGTGAGAGTAAGTGTTCAGTATGGACTAGAAGGGCCGAGATGGCCTGTTTCAGTGCTGTAATTGTTATATGGTTATATGGTCCTGGGGAAGAGCTTGCGGCAGCTGGTTTCATAGTGCCTTCATTGTTGGTAGGTGCTGATCTTTCACGTGGCCGCTGTCAGTGCCAGTTTTCCCAACTTCCATAGCCACCCTGCATTAGTGGAGTCAGATGTGAATCAGCTCTATGATCTTTGGCAGTGACTCGTCCGTGCTGCGATTGCCACAAAGGCTTTACAACATCATTTTCGTTGCACGTCAGATTTTAAGCCAAAAGCAATCTGACATGATTTCAAAAAGCTGAAAAAACCCAAAGATACTAGAGCAAGGTCTGTGATCTTTGGAAAAAAAGATCTTACATTTAAAAGAAAACAAATATCAATCTCTTTGAATCGCTGACATCGAAAAGCTGAAAATGAACATTACATATCAAAAAGGAAGGTATTACTGTGTTTAAACAATAAATAAAATGTGCATCTTGTCGGGGGGTGGGGGGGGGGGAGTGGGAGGAGATAAAATTGTTCGTTGTGAAGCACACTTGTCATTGGCCGGCCAGGGAATTTGTGTGTCCCCCCATGTTCGAAAAGCGATTAACTATGGCTGCCAAAGCCCCGAGCCGTCTGTCCCTGTGGCCGGGGTGGGGGGTGGGTGTCGGGGTGGCTGTGTTTCACTGCCAACACATAGCCACTCACAGTGTGACAGCACAGGGGAGATGAGGTGGAGGGTGGCCGTGGTCATGGGAGAGTGGGGGCTGTCCTGAGGGATGCACTCCTTCGACCGCTTACAACTTGGTGCTCGGGTTCAGAGTGCCCAGTCACCTATGGTTTGTGTGGGAAAATGATCCCCACCCTCCCGCCTCCATCGGCCAGTGATGTGATAGACTCAGAGGTCTGGACCAATCGCTGACAAGTCCCGCCCCTCCCGGCGACGTCATGTCCGTTATTTGACTTTTCAGTAGAGCGGCCAATCTGTGATTTGGCTTGTAGGCGACGCAGCCTTTCGGTGAGTTGGCGTTTTGGCAGAGCGGCCTTTCGGTGAGTTTGCTTTTAGGCGTCCTGCCCTTTCGGTTAGTTTGCCTTTAGGCGTCCGACCCTTTCGGTTAGTTGGCGTTTCGGCTTCGTACGCTTTCGGTTATTTGGCGTTTTGGCTTTGTTTCTGTTCGGTTATTTGGCTTCCATTTCTTTACTTCAGCTTCTCATCCTTCGATGCCAAGTGTTCAGTTCTGGGCACCCTGTTATAGGAAAGGTATTGTCAAGCTTGAAAGGGTTCAGAAAAGATTTATGAGTATATTGCCAAGATTAGAGGGCGTGAGCTATAGGGAGAGGTTGAGTAGGTTTGGTGTCTATTCTATGGCGTGCAGGAGGATTAGGGGAGATCTTACTGAGGTGTACAAAATCATGAGAGGAATAGATTGGTAGATGCACAGAGTCTCTTGCCCAGAGTAGCGGAATGGAAGACCGGAGGACATAGTTTCAAGGTGAAGGGGAAATGATTTAATAGGAATCTGAGAGGTAACTTTTTCACACAAAGGTTGGTGGGTGTATGGAACAAGCTGCCAGAGGAGGCAGTAGAGGTTTACCGATCATTTAAGAAACAATTAGACAGGTACATTGATAGAACAGATTAGGAGGGATATGGACCAGGTGCTGGCAAGTGGGAGTTGTGTAGCTGGGATATTGTTGGCCGGTGTGGGCAAGTTGGGCCAAAGGTCCTATTTCCACACTGCATCACCATGACTCTCTGACTCAATACATGCCAAGATTAGCTAGTTTGCAGATAATACAAAAAATTACTAGAATGTTGCCTGGGTTTCAGCACCTAAGTCACAGAGCAAGGTTAAACAAGAATAGGTCTTTATTCTTTGGTGCGCAGAAGGTTAAGGGGGGACTTGATAGAGGTCTTTAAAATTATGAGAGGGATAGACAGAGTTGACGTGGATAAGCTTTTTCCATTGAGAGTAGGGCAGATTCAAACAAGAGGACATGATTTGAGAATTAAGGGACAAAAGTTTAGGGGCAACATGAGGGGGAACGTCTTTACTCAGAGAGTGGTAGCTGTGTGGAATGAGCTTCCAGTGGAAGTGGTGAAGGCAGGTTTGTTTTTATCAATTTAAAAATAAATTGAATAGGTATATGGACGGGAAAGGAATGGAGGGTTATGATCTGAGTGCAGGTAGATGGAACTAGGTGAGAGTAAGTGTTCGGCACGGACTAGAAGGGCCGAGATGGCCTGTTTCCGTGCTGTAATTGTTATATGGTTATATGGTTTTATGTGTGGCGGTCCCTGGGGGTTAGGCCACTCCTTGGTCCATCCCCCTCGGCTCTTGAGAGGCATGCACAATTGTCTGCCCATGGGGTTTCCCGGTTCCTGCTCACGGGCGTTCTGGTTGTTTGCCATGATTCGTTAAACGACTTCTGAACCTGCCTGGCGTCTGGCCTTTTCCTGACCTCATCCAGGCCACTACAACTGGTGACCGCGACGTTCATCACGTATCGTGATGGAAAACAACACCGTTGCGCTGAAGCTCTCGACTTTGTGGACCGAAGAGCCTGATATCTGGTTCCAGCTGGCAGAAGTACAGTTTGCTCTGCGAGGGGCGACGGTAGATGAAACTAAGTACTTTTACGTGGTCAGCGCTCTTGACCAGGCGACTGCGAGGTGGGTTAAACCTTACCTCAGTGCCTCCTGGCAACGAACAAATATAGAGGTCTTAAGGCCCTGCTTCTCAGTTGATTTAGTGAGTCTGAGCAGGCAGTTCTGATTCTCTGAATAGACGGCTTAGGTGACTGCCGGCCATTGGCCCTCCTGAGGGCGCCGGGCAGCAGTGGATGTCCCACCATGGGACCTAGAAGCGATGGCCGCCTTCCCGCGGTGTCGGGAGTCATGTAGCAGGCCGGGGCCGCTATCGACCGGGTCTCAGCTGCTCCCAAACGACCTCCGCAGCGAAATTTGGCCGCCATCGGGCATCCAGGCGCAGACATGTCTCTCCAGCACGGCTCATCGGCAGTTCCCTCCGACGCCAGCAGAGGTCGCTGTGGTTCTGCCCAGCCAACTTCAACTGCTATTCCAACATATGCCAGCAGAGGGGGCTGGTGCTATTATCACCGCCGCAGGTGAGCTGCAGCCAGGCAATGTCGCCCCCACCCCTCCCCGTGCGTTCCCGGTAAACGCAGGGGCTGGCCGTCAGTGATTCTTTTGGCAGCCGGCTATATTCATAGAAACATAGAGAGAAACATAGAAAATAGGTGCAGGAGGAGGCCATTTGGCCCTTCGAGCCAGCACCGGTGGGCCAGTGCCCACGCCTCGTCATGGGTCCTTCCGTCCGCACGTTTCCTCTGCTCTGGAGGACTGCCAGTTCATCTTCCTGCGTAGGGATGCTCATCGGGCACCCCTCCAGCAGCCGTCTGAGGATCCCTTCCGGGTCCTGGAACATGGCTCGTCCACGTTCGTCCTGGACATGGGTGGTCGGCATGAGACCATGCATATTGACATCGGCTGAAGCATATTGACATTGATCGGCAGGTGCTGGTAGCGTGGCCCCGCATGCGAGGGCACCCTCCGTCTAGGGTAGCTCCTCCAGTGGGTACTCCATACCCGGTAACCGGACGTGGCGACGATGGACGAGTAGCTGAAGCAAAGAAGTGGAAGCCAAATAACCGAATGGAAACAAAGCCGATACGCCGACTAACCGAAAGGGCGGGATGCCTAAATGCAAACTAACCGAGAGGGCGGGACGCCTAAAAGCCAACAAACCAAAAGGCTGCGTCGCCTAAAAGCAAACTCACCGAATGACTGCTCTGCTGAAATGCCACCTACCCGAAAGATGGCATCGCCTACAAGCCAACGGACTGACTGCCGCTCTACAGAAAAGTCAAATAACAGACATGACGTTGCCGGGGGGCGGGACTTGTGAGCGATTGGTCCCGACCCCTGCGTCCATCACATCACTGTTGGGGGATGAACATTGTCCCACACCTCCGCTCCACCCGACCCACAGCCCGCGGAAGGTGGCCGTGGGAGAGTGGGGGCTGTTCCGAGGGATGCGCACCTTTGGCCGCTTACAACTTGGTGCTTGGGTCCAGATTGCCCTGTCACCTTTGGCTTGTGTGGGAAAATGTCCCCCACACTACCGTCTCCCCTTCTCTCTCCCCTCATCTCTCTCTCTCCCTTCTCTCTCTCCCTTCTCTCTCTCCCCCCTTTTCTCTCTCCCCCTCCCCACTCTCTCCCCCTCTCTCTCTCTCCCCCCCTTCTCTCTTTCCCCCACTTATGCACTTATGGAAGTTGAGAAAACTGGCACTGACAGCAAAGATAGACACAAAATGCTGGAGTGACTTAGTGGGACAGGCAGCATCTCTGGAGAGTAGGAATGGGTGGCGTTTCGGGTCGAGACTCTTCAGACTCAGTCTTCAGGTCTGAAAAATAGTCTCGACATGAAACGTCACCCATTCCTTCTCTCCAGAGATGCTGCCTGTTCCGCTGAGTTACTCCAGCTTTTTGTTTCCGTATTCAGTTTAAACAGTTTACAGATTCTGGTGTTTTGTGCATGGGAGCTTGTGTGCTTTTCGCAAGCAACCAGACGGTAACAAATAAAACGTGCTTCTTGTTGTCGTGGGAGAGTGGGGTTGTCCCGAGGGATGTGCACCTTCGGCCGCTTACAACTTGGTACTTGGGTTCAGATTGCCCAGTCACCTATGGCTTGTGTGCGAAAATGACCCACACCCTCCCGCCGGTGGAGACGGAGGAGAGAGAGAAGGGGGAGAGAAAGAGAGAAGGGGAGAGTGGGAAGGGAGAGAGAGGGGGGAGAAATGGAGGAGGGGGAGAGAGAGGACAGAGAAAAGGGGGGGAGAGAGAAGGGAGAGAGAGGGGGAGAGAGGGGAAGAGAGAGAAGAGGGGAGAGAAAGAGAGAAGGGGAGAGAGAGGGGGAGAGAGAGGAGGGGGAAAGAGAGGAGGAGAGAGAGAAGCAGGAGAGAGAGAAGGGAGAGAGGGGGAGAGAGAGGGGAGGGGTAGAGAGAGGGGGGGAGAGAGAAGGGAGAGAGAGAATGGAGAGAGAGAGGGGGAGAGAGAGAAGAGGGGAGAGAAAGAGAGAAGGGGAGAAAGAGAAGGGAGAGAGAGGGGGAGAGAGAGGAGGGGGAGAAAGAGGAGAGAGAGAAGGGGGAGAGAGAAGGGAAAGAGAGGGGGAAGAGAGAGAAGAGGGGAGAGAAAGAGAGAATGGGAGAGAGAGAAGGGAGAGAGTGAGGGGGAGAGAGAGGGGAGGGGAGAGAGAGAAGGGGGAGAGAGAGCTGCGGGTCGGGTGGAGCAGAGGTTTGGGACAATGTTCATCCCTCCACAGTGATGTGATGGACGCGGGAGTCTGGACCAATCGCTGACAAGTCGCGCCCCCCGGCAACGTCATGTTCGTTATTTGACGTTTCTGTTGAACGGCATTCAGTTCGATGGCTTGTAGGCGAAACGCCTTTCGGGTAGGTGGCGTCTCGGCCGAGTGGCCATTTGGTGAGTTTGCTTTTAGGCGACGCAGCCTTTCAGTTAGTTTGCATTTAGGCGTCCCGCCCTTTCGGTTAGTTTGCATTTAGGCGTCCCACCCTTTCGGTTAATTTGCATTTAAGCGTCCCACCCTTTCAGTTAGTTGGCGTTTCGGCTTCATTTACATTCAATTATTAGGCGTCTCGGCTTTGTTTCCATTCGGTTATTTGGCTTCCATTTCTTTGCTTTGGCTACTCGTCCGTCGGCGCCACGTCCGCACACGCCGTCCCCAGCACCTGTTGGTCATTTGCCCGTTTCTGTGCCGTGCATGGTGTACACCCGGGCTGGTCGCCGCGTGCGCCCTCCTGTCCGTTTCGTGCCTCTGGTTCTTGGGGGAGGGTGGTCCAGTGGTGGTCCCTGGGGGTTAGGTCACTCCTTGGGTCATCCCCCTTGGCTCTTGAGGGACAGGTACGATTGTCTGCCCACGGGGTTTCCCGGTTCCTGCTCGCGGGCGTTCTGGTTGTTGGCCATGATTCATTAAACGACTACTGAACCTTCCTGGTGTCTGGACTTTTCCTGACCTCATCCAGGCCACTACAAGTGGGTGGTTTTGCAGATAGTGAAGGTGGTTTTGAAAGATTGCAGCAGGATCTTGATTGATTGGCCAGGTTGGCTAAGGATTGATAGATGGAATTTTTATACAGAGAAATGTGAGATGTTACATTTTGGGGAGTCTTACATAGGCAGGACCTACACAGTGAATGGTAGGGCTCTGGGGTGTGTTGTAGAGCAGAGGGATGTAGGAGTGCACATGCATGGTTCCTTGAAGGTGGAGTCACAGATAGATAGGGTGGTCGAAAAGGCTTTTGGCACATTGACCTTCATCAGTCAGAGTGGGGTGGGAGATTGCAACCTTCACGTGGTCCGCTCTGTGTCGACTAATTCAGTCAACCCAACGTGCACAATCAAATAAGATCAAATAGAACAAGTTGTCTGACAACTTTAGGCTGTGCAAGCCATACACAAGAAGAAGAAGAATCAGTCAGAGTATTGAGTATTGAGTAGAGTTCATGTTGTAGTTGTAGTAGACGGTGGTGAGGCCACATTTAGATTATTCAGTTCTGGGCACAATGTTATAGGAAATTTATTGTCAAGGTTGAATGGCCACAATGTAGATTTACAGGGATGCTGCCCGGACTAGTGGGTCTGAGCTATAGGGAGAGGTTGAGTATGCTGGGACTCTTTTCCTTGGAGCACAGGAGGATGAGAGGTGATGTTATAGGGAGGGGTGCATAAAATCATGAGAGTGATAATATGTAAGAATATGGGTCCTTTTGGGAAATGGCTGGCAGTGCTTGTGAGAGAGGTCAAGCTGAATGAGGTGACAAGAACACCACGTGCAAGAGGTCCATGTAATCTAGCTGTTGCCACAAAGTCTAGCTCTTTGCAGAAGTTCCAGGAATATTCTGCATTTATGACCCATTTGCTGCCGCAAAGTCTGGGTTTCTGATGAAACTCCAGGTGGTTTCTGTCTTGTGGCTTCTCTGATGCCATTGAGTCTAGGTTTCTGTTGAACAGATGCTGAACCTAAGCCTATGATTGGGTAGAGGATTATCTGTTTACACTTAGTATCTAGGTGCTAAAAGGTTTTTGTATACATAGTTTGTAATTTAAGAGAGTAAGTGCTTCTTAATGTGTTTTCATACCTTTCCCCCATCGTACTTAGTGTCCTCATCTTCATTTAGGGGTATAAATCTGTTTGTAATTCATTTGGGTGTGTCGGTTGTCTTTCTTCTGTTCTGCTTGCACAAGGCTACTGTTGGCTTGCGTGAGTGGAACCAAGACCATCCCTGCAGTGTATACAAATGAAGAAGGGTTTGGACTTCAGTATTCTACTCTATTTATTTCACTGAACCAGTCTAGGGGTATGATTAGATCTGGGCATTCACATTTGTGGGCTCGTCCGGGATCCCAACGGATTGGCAACGCGAGTCTGTGGCCAAGGCACTGAGTCATCTCGGCACCCTACACTTTTTTCCCTGCCCCGCTGATCTGGTGACGAATTGGTCAATCGCTGACTTGTGCGTGGATTCCTGGTGAGATCAATAAGGTTTGTAGTCTGGAAAACACTGAATTGGATTGGATTGGGTGTAGGGTTTGAGTCCTTGTAGGATTAAAGTCCCCACCGAGGAAGGGTTGGAGTACCTTGGGTGAGGGTTAGAGTCCCTGTAGGGTTAGAGTCCGCACCTCATACGGTTTGAGGCTGTTGGATTTGAGGTTAGATTCCCCGGAGGGGTTCTCGTCTCTGCTCAGTATTGATTTGATTTGATTGATTTGATTTAATTTATTGTCATTGTCTTCAATGAAGAGACAACGAAATTCTTTTTCCCTTACAGTCATACAAAAAAACCCACAAAACACAGAACACAGTAGACGACAACACAAACATCCCCACAGCAGCACCAAAGTTCCCCACTGTGAGGGAAGGAACCAAAGTCCAGTCAACCTCCTCGCTGATGTTCCTCAATGTTCACCCATGGTCGGGGCCTCCCGAGCACCCCGTAGTCGCTGCTACGGGCGGGCTGATGTTCAGGCCTTCTCGCCGGGAACCTCTCGTCGGCCACCTTCCACCGGAGTCTGCGTCCACAGACTGCGCTGGCCGGAGATTCGCGCTGGCGACCTCCGGCAAAAGGTCCCAGGACTCTGCGATGTTAAAGTCAGCGCCACCCGCGTTGGGAGCTCCGCACCCACAGCTACGCGTTGTTGGAGCAGCGGTCCAGCACTCCGGAGCTCGAAGCGGCGATCCCAGGAAGGCCTCGCCCGCTCTGCGATGTTTCCAGCGCCTCGCCGCCGCTGCTGCAGCTCTGGTCCAGTCCCGGCAGGAAAGGCCGTGCCAATCCAGCTGGTAGGCCACAAGGGGGGGCGTGAAGATGTGACTCGGTTAATAGCCGCATTCTCGCCAGGAAGCGACTGAAGGACGGTTTCCCCCTTACCCTACCCGCTTCTCCCCACATAAAATACTGAAAAAAACCTAAAAAACTAAAAAAACACACTCTAAACATTACAAAATAAAAAAAGACAGCCAGACCGTGGGCGGAGGCAGCTAGCAACAGCGCCACCGGATGTCCAGGAAGGTCCAGGATTTGCAGGGTACTTTCAAAGACAATACTGGGATGGTACAGTACTAAGCGGAGTAAGTACTGTTTCTCATCGCTGAGGTGAAATTGGCAGAGACACATTAAAAATCAGCGCTGGGAGCCAGCATTAAAAGGGAGTAAGTGCTGAAGACCAGTACCTTGCAGAGAAGTGGGGTTAGCGTTAATCCACTGAGCTGGAGTTCCAGCTTGCGAAGGGTATTGCAAGCTGGAGGTATTGGGATCAGTACTAAGGTAAATTGGCATTATTACTGAAAAAATTAGTACTGAACCTTGATATAAAGATGCGTCCTGGGATGAAGACTGGGAAAGATGCTTGGATTGTGATCTAAATTTTGATTCTAAGATTTGGTAAATTGGAAGTACCCATATTGAATGCTTTTGCATAATACTGTGTAATTACTTCTGGATTACAGTTGTCTGTTTTTGCTTAAGCCTGTGTATTGTGTAATTTATTCTTGTATGGTGTGATTACTGAATGTTCATATTTTTTAGTTTGCTTCTGTATTATAGTAGCTCATTGTATTTGTTCTTGCATAAGTGTAATTTTGTCTTTGTGTCATAGTCATATAAGCTTTTGTTTAAATACTGTGTGAGTTTAAATCGTTTTGCTGCTACATTGTGATTGCTGGCTCCTTTAAGAAGGAAGCTGCTGTTTAGATCTGATTTAAAACATTTTGTGAACTGTGTGTGAGTAGTTGCATTGGGCCCGGAGTGTGTGATAAAAGTGTTTGAATACTGGTTGTATTGTGTGTGTGTGTGCAGATAGATCTTGTGTGTGATTGTGGTGTAAGATGGGTAATTACCTCGATACCACTGCTGATCATAAAAGTCGATTGCAGAAAGTGTGTGTTACGTATTCCGAGGAGGCGGAACAATTGAAGCGTATGTCTGGAATGTTGAATATAAAGTTAGGGTGTGAATTATGGCCCGAGGGAGGAGTTGGAACCGTAGAGGGCGTGAAGTAAATAGAGAAAATAATATGGACTTTCAATACAAATTTTTCGCTAAAGAGCTTATTGGGTTAATGAGACAGTATTATCAAGAACTAAGAGAAGAAAAAGAGGCCAAGATGCTGGCTAATTGGCAAGAGACAGCTTTGAAATTAGGAATACATCTCACAGACCCAGCAGGAGTGATTAAGTCTATTGATAAATTAAAATGAGATTGCACCGGTGCTTATAGGGAACATAAAAGATGGGAGTCTAAGCAGACCTGTAGGGGTTAGACGAGAAAGGGAAATAAGGATCGCGAGATCGAATGGTTGGCTTTGGCTTGGAAGAGGGAGACTATGATTATTTTGAAGACTGGGATAGTGTTGATATGAGGGCTAGATTACAGCCCCCACCTTATTCAGATCAAGTTCAAGTTTACATTTATTGTCACATGCACCAATTAGTACAGTGAAATAGTAAGATTAAACGAGCTTACCAGTTTGAAGTTTGATGTTTATTTTATGAGGAGTTACGATGAGCGATTACGTGAAGAAGGCCGTCAGCCCGCATGCGCGTTAATCTTCAAAGCAGTGGTGTGAAATCACAGATAACAGTTGTTGAACTGAACATAGTAAGATTGGAGAGAATTAGAAACTACCAGATGACCTTTATAATATGAGGTTTGGGGGTAGGACTGATGGAAGGCGCCAACCGCGCATCTTGGACGTGGGCCGGCTTGGGCCTTGGCCTAAAAAAGACCTCTGTGCCAATTGTTCGGCTTTCCCACCAGTTTCGGCGAACCGTCTGGTGATGAAGGAAGCGTAGGGGTGCTGTCGCCGGAATGATGAGACCTTGGGAGTTGTTGGGACTTTCATTAGCCGTACTGTTTTTGCATCGTCCAGCTCCCTGACCTGCTTCAGCAGATCTTCACCGAATAGGTAATTCGGTGGTTGAACGTTGCTGGCCTTACACAGTGCTGCGAATTTGGGGTTCAGAGCAGGACGGATGTCATTTTTCCGTAGGCAATTGATTTCGAAATGTGCATTACACATTAATGCCATGGCGTCCTGCTGCACATCGGATAGGGGCCCCCCATCCACTGACCTGGCAAAGGCCGTGATGCCTGAGGCGAGCAACTTTAATATTTTCTGTAGCTTCACCTCCTGGGCTCTGACGCCCCCTCCAATGTAACCCCAGATGGAGTGATTAACCGCAGGCACATTTAATGAAGCACAGTTAGCAGGAGTGTGATACTTGTTAGTAGTTTCCTCCATGGCCAGATCTTGGAGCTGGTGTGAGGCCAGGTAATTAATACTCATGGCTAAGTCCTCATCCAGCAGTTCCCCTGTTTAGATGGGATAGCAAATTTTGATGCCATTGCTGGCACTTCCGATTCATGCCCTTCATTCCTCGTGGTATGCACCCCGGCTATACCACCAAACTCTGAGTCAGGCAGGAACTGACCCCGAATGCTCCCCTCCTCAGAGAGGGAGACATTGTGCAGCCCTTAAACAGGTGCCGCTGCCGCGGGTCCCCGAGGAGACCCGCGTTGATATAACTCCCTCCTTTGGAGCATATCATTGTGGAGCAACCTCTCCATCAGGTGGGTTAGATGTGGGTTAGACGTCCGCAGACGCTACCCATTGAAGGAGGGGAACCCTTCTGGCCCGACTCGTCCGAGTCAACGGGCCTTACAGACTTTTTCGTGGCTTTCCGCCCAAATGGGATTGCCAAGTTGCTATCGACCGGCACCAAGTCTGAAGCCGCTGGCTCCACCGCCAGCGACTCGGAAGGCGAAATCGACGGCCGCCCGCTACCCGCACTCCCGCGGTCTTCAGTAGCTGGTTTCCCCGCGGCCTGTCTCTTCACCTTGGACATTTTCTCCATACGGTTCGAACTTGTTCTGTTAGTAAGAATTATCGAACCAGAAACGACCTCAGAGAAAGTTTAAACACTTACCTGAGGATTTTAAACTTACCGCTGGAAGGAGCCACGCGCCTGCCAGTCAGTCGTTGCGCAATGCGTTAGACGTAATGACGCGCATGCGGGCTGACTGCCTTCTTCACGTAGTCACTCACGTGACTCCGAAGTAAAATTTGAGTTACCATACAGCCATACGAATAAAAAGAACACAACACACGATAGAATTTAACAAGAACATCCCCACACAGTGGAATCAATGTTTCCCACTGTGAGGGAAGGCAAGAAAGGCCTCCCTCACAGTGGGAAACGTGAGGGAGGGCTCCCTCAATAGAGGCCTCCGCAGTCGCCGCTATGGTGGCCCGATGTGCAGGCCCTCTCACCGGGATGATCGGAACTCTGACATCGGAACGGAAGAACATTCTCAGCGGCTTGGAGTTTCCGAATCGGCTACTTCTTATCGGAGACCGCGGCTCCTGAAGTCTACTGGCCGAGCTGGGCTGAAATTCTTTAAAACAGACTAAAAATAACAAAAAGATGAAAAAACAGATAGACTGTAGGCAGAGGCTGCCATCATACGGCGCCCCTGGTGGGATGTTGTCCCAGAAGCACCCCCTGCATCCCCTGAATCAGATCCAGCTCCGAATTCTTTGACCCCGACAGCCCCGGAATTAGCCAACACCCCGGTTGCACTCAATACCAGAAGTAAAACTTAGGGAAATATATCCATCCCACCAGTAGTTCTGAATCCACACTCTAAACCAAGAAGAATAAAACGTAAGTCAAAAGCACGGAGCCAATCCTTGGAGAATTAAGGCTCTGTCTCACGGTGTTGCGGTCATCGGCAGTGAAGCGCGGCATCACCGGTAGAGGGGACCGCACGGCAACGGCGAGAGCGCCGAGCGTATGCCGCGGGAGCACTGCGCGGGGGCCGAGTGATTTAAGTACGGCTGGTCCCACGAGCTTGCGGTAAGTAAAAACAAAGGGCGGGCCGACTGCGATTACGTCATTTCGGATCTGCGGGGCTGTGGCGGCAGCAGTGCTGATCGCGGCGCTGTGGCGGTGGCTGTGGAGGCGGCCATGCGGCACACGTGACTCACTAGCGGCGGCTGTGGCAGCGGCTGTGGCGGCGGTCGTGCCTCACTGGCGGAGGCTGTGGCGGTGCAAGTTCGATGCACGGCACTCGGGCCGCACTGGCGGCGGCTGTGGCGGTGACCGTGCCGCACTCGTGCCTCACTGGTGGCGGCTGTGTGGTAGGAAAATTTTTTTGAACAGTGTTGGTTTTATTTTAGCACCGTGCGGTGTTGGGAACAACGCCGCACGGCCCCGGCGGCGGGCGTTTGACCGAGCCCGCGGTCTCTGGCGGCCCAGTAGCGGTAGATTGTTCCTGTTTTGCCGCCAATGACCGCAGACTCATGAGACAGGCCTTTTACTGGCTTCCCCCTAGAACTGAATACGAAGATTCTGAAACCCAGTGACAATGACACTGAGCAGAGGCAGAGACTGGCAAGATAGTTGAGCAACAATCCGCTCGCCTCCAATTCCCGGTTAGAGAAATGCCTAACCCCGCATTCAATCCGGCAAATGCAATAACCCATGATAGGTGTATATTTTCCGTGGAAACCAAATGAAATGATGGCCATACTGAGTCGTATGCCTGATAGGAAAAAGTCCCACGCATCATTCATAGATTATCTCCGAACTACCATACAAGTGTACCACGCAGATTCAAGGGACTTGTGGGCTCTAGTGCAGCAAGTTTGACCCCGGTAGAACATGCACGATTCTTGGTTACTCTGGGATCCCCAACTCATGATGCATTAGCTACCCTGCTTGCTCAGAGCACGGCACGAGAGGAGGCAATTCTAGCTGCCCTTACTACCACTCTACAGGTGTGCAGTGCTGGCTTGAAGGGCCGAATGGCCTCCTCCTGCACCTATTTTCTATGTTTCTAAGGCCATAGATCTTTCTAAGATTTTGGATACTAGACCCCGGAGAGGAGAGGGGGCAGAAGGATTTTTAGAACGATTTTCGGAGATATATATGGATCAGTTGGGAGATGTGAACTTTCGGAATGGTGCAAATTCACCCCAGTATTGCGCGGCCTCAATCACAAGGATGTCCTTCCTCAAATTAGGAGATCAAAACTGTATGCAATACTCCAGATGTGGATTTAACAGAGCCCTATACAACTGCAGAGGAACCTCTCTACTAATATACTGAAATCCTCTTCGTTTTGGGGGGGAAACATACTGGAGGAGGCGCTGTCCTGAACGGCTGCCTGTCCTGCAGCTGTCCGTCTTTTTCCCTTCTTTTTTTAAAATTATTTTTAGTACGTTTAGTGTGTAGTCAGGGGGCCTAATCTTTTTATGTGTGGGGGGTGGTGGGGGGGAAGGGGCAAACTGTTTTTCGAGTCCCTACCTGGTCGGAGGGGTTGCCTTCCTCCGAGCAGCGCCTTCGACCTGTCCTTGCGGCCTACCAGCGGGTTCTGGAGCGGCGTTTCCCTGGGGGACCTGGCCAGAACACCGGCTTTGGCGGCGGCGCAGACGTTTCCCTGGGGGACCTGGCCAGAACACCGGCTTTGGCGGCGGCGCAGACGTTTCCCTGAGGGGACCTGGCCAGAACACCGGTTTTGGCAGCGGCGCAGACGTTTCCCTGAGGGGACCTGGCCAGAACACCGGCTTTGGCGGCGGCGCAGAACATCGGCTTTGGCGGCGGTGCAGCGCTGGAGCGCTGTCGTGGAGCGGGCGATGCCTTTCCTGGGTCGCCGCGCTGGGACTCCAGTATGCTGGGACCACCGATGGTAACATCGTGGAGCCGCGGTTCTGTGGAGCGGCCAGCTGCAACGTTGAACGTTACATCCCGGAGCCTGGGCGAGAATATCGGGCGCCGTGGCGGGACTGTGGAGGCCTCAGTGGGCCCGACTCTGGGTGGACAAGAGGATGGGGACTGGACTTTGTGCCTTCCCCCACAGTGGGAACCATTGTGGGGGGATGTTTTTGTGTTGAACTTCTTTTTGAACACTATGTTGTATTTTTATTAGTGTGCTGCAAGGACATCTGAATTTCCCCTGAATAAGGGGATTAATAAAGTCTTATCTTATCTTATCTTATCTTATGAAGGCCAACATTCCATTAGCTTTCTTCACTGCCTGCTGTACCTGCACGCCAACTTTCAGTGACCGGTGTACAAGGACACCCAGGTCTCGTTGTATCTCCCACTTACCTAACCTAACCCCAATGGGATAATAATCTGCCCCCTTGTTTTTGCCACCAAAGTGGATAACCTCACATTTATCTATATTATACTGCATCTGCCACGCATCTGCCCACTCACGCAACCTGTCCAGGTCACCCTGCAACCTCCTAACATCCTCTTCACAGTTCACACTGCCACCCAGCTTTGTGTCATCTGCAAAGTTGCTAGTGTTGCTCCTAATTCCCTCTTCCAAATCATTAATATATATGATAAACAGTTGCGGCCCCAACACCGAGCCTTGAGGCACTCCACTCGCCACTGCCTGCCATTCTGAAAAGGACCAGTTCACTCCTACTCTTTGCTTCCTGTCTGCCAACCAATTTTCTATTCACGTCAACACACTACCCCCAATACCATGTGCTCTAATTTTAGTCACCAGTCTCCCGTGCGTGACCTTATCAAAGGCTTTCTGAAAGTTTTGATACACTACACCCACTGGCTCCCCTTCATCCATTTTACTTGTCACATCCTCAAAAAATTCCAGAAGTTTATTATTTTTTTTGAAAATATTTTTTATTGGAGATAAGTACACAACCTATTAACATCATTACAGTCTTACATTTTTAAACTGATAATATTGTCAATTATTATTACATTGTCTCCATTACTTTTGCCTTTTTTTTAAAAAACTAGAACTAAAAAGATAGATGAAGTAAAGAAAGAAAAGAGAGAGAAGAAAAAAAAAAAAAAAAAAAAAAAAAAAGAGAAAGATAGTTAAAGAAGAATGGAAAAATTTATTAAAATAAAAAACTTCATTCGAGATATATTCGTACATTTCAGAGTATAGCATTTCATCCATTCTTTAGCCCGAGTGTTAGTCAGGTTCCTGTGCTGAACCATTATGACCCTTTAAATAATCAATAAAGGGAGACCATGTTCCAACGAATAATTCCTGTTTGTCCAACAGGGAAAATCTGATTCTTTCCACGTTTAAGGTCTCCGTCATTTCTATAATCCACATTTTGATTGTGGGGGTTGTAGGGCCTTTCCAAAATTTTAGAATTAATTTTTTTCCTGTTATTATACTATAATCAATAAAGTTTCTTTGTGTTGTTGTAAATGTTTGATTTAATTCTAATGTTCCGAGTATTATTAATTTTGGATCCGGGTCCAATTGTGTGCTGGTCACTTTAGATATTATACTAAAAATATTTACCCAGAATTTTTTAATTTTTATACAGTTTGCAAACATATGAGATAAGGTAGCTTCTAAATGTTGACATTTATCACATATAGGTGAGATATGTTGAAAGATTTTATGTAATTTTGTTTTTGAATAATGTAACCTATGTATTACTTTAAATTGTATTAAAGAATGTCTGGCATTTAATGAACATTGATGTATGTGTTGTAAACTTTCTTCCCAAGTATATTTCGTTATTATTTGATTTAATTCTTTTTCCCATGTTTGTCTGTGTAAGTCCGTCGATGGAATGTCACTGTCTAATAAGATATTATATATATAAGATATTAATTTTTCTGTATTAGGATGTTTATTCCAACATTCGTCAAGAATTTCTGAATTTCTAATTCGAAAATTTTGAGTATTCGATTTTACATAATCTCTGAGTTGAAGATATCTGAAATAATCATTTCCTCGGAGTCCATAAGTCTGTTGCAACTCCTGAAATGTCAGAAAAGTGCCTTCCTTGTAAAGTTGTCCCATATTTTTAATTCCATAATTCTTCCATTGTGTAAAACCCCTGTCCAACCATGAGGGCTTAAACAAAGCGTTATTCACAATTGGAAGAAAAGGTGATAAATTATCTAATTTTAATGTCTTTTTTAATTGTTTCCAAATTCGTATAGCACTAAATATTATAGGGTTTTCCCTATAATTTTTTTTGTTTAATTTAGACGTAGCAAATAATATCGAGTCGATATCAAAAGGTAAACAATCTTCCTTTTCCATTTTTAACCAATCTGGTTGTTGATCTATTTCTTCCAACCAGAAATTCATATTTTTAATATTAACTGCCCAAAAATAAAACAGAAAATTGGGTAAAACCAAGCCTCCATTTATTTTTGATTTACACAAATGTCTTTTGTTTATCCTATGATTCTTATAATCCCAGATAAAATCATTAACAATGGAATCCAATTTTTTAAAAACGTTTTTTGACAAATATATCGGAATTGTCTGAAAAAGGTATAATATTTGCGGTAAAAAAATCATTTTTATGGCATTCATTTTGCCAACCATTGAGATAGGGTTTTCCAGTATTGAATATTCTTATGTAGTTTGTTCAGTAATGGGGGAAAATTTGCTTTAAATAATGATGTATATATCTTAGTTACATAAATACCTAGGTATTTAAATTTTTCATTTACTATTTTAAATGGAAATTGTTGTATTATCTGTTTGTTATGTTCCCTTATTGGCATAATTTCACTTTTATTCCAATTTATTCTGTATCCTGAGAGTGAACCAAATTGGGTTATTAGCTTTAATAAGTTTGGAATACTAATTTCTGGTTTTGTAATGTAAATTAGTACATCATGTGCGTATAGAGAAATTTTATTCACTGTGTCCTTTGTGATATACCCATGTATTTCCAGATGACCCCTAACTCTTTCTGCGAGTGGCTCAATAGCAAGCGCAAATAATAATGGAGATAGCGGGCATCCTTGTCTACAACCTCTAGATAGGCTGAATTTAGATGACAACCTTTGGTTTGTTAATATTCTAGCCCTAGGATTTGTATATAACAGTTTTATCCATGTGCAGAATTTCTCCCCTAGCTGCATATTTTCCATCATCGAAAATAAATAAGACCGTTCAACCTGATTAAATGCTTTTTCAGCGTCAAGTGAGATTATTGCTAGATCTTCATTAATAATTCTCTTAGAATAAATAATATTAAATAATTTTCTTAGATTATAATATGAGTACCGTTTCTGAATAAAGCCTGTTTGGTCAGGGTGTATTAATTTATTCATCACTGTACTTAATCTATGCGCTAGTATTTTAGTTAATATTTTCTGATCTGTATTTAAAAGTGCAATTGCTCTATATGATCCCGGATCTTCCGGATCTTTATCAGCTTTAGGAATAAGTGTTATTATAGATTCATTTAAAGTATCTGGAAGTTTCTGTTGAGTATAGATTTGCTCATACAGCCTTTGTAAACGTGGGGAGAGCAAGTCATAAAATTTTAAATAAAATTCAGAGCCTAAACCATCTGGTCCTAGAAGTTTAGTCAAGCATGATTTCCCTTTCATAAATCCATGCTGACTTGGACTAATCCTTTTACTGCTATCCAAATGCCCCATTATTACCTCTTTAATAATTGACTCCAGCATCTTTCCCAACACCGAAGTCAGGCCAGCTGGTCTGTAATTCCCCGTTTTCTCTCTCGCTCCTTTCTTGAAAAGTGGGATAACATTAGCTATCCTCCAATCCACAGGAACTGATCCTGAATCTATTGAACATTGAAAAATGATCACCAATGCGTCCACTATTTCTAGAGCCACCTCCCTGAGGACCCTGGGATGCAGTCCATCAGGCCCTGGGGATTTATCATCCTTCAGTCCCATTAGCCTACCCAATACTATTTCTCGCCTAATGAAAATTTCTTTCAGTTCCTCGACTCCATTATATCCTTGTCCTTCAGTACTTCTGCGAGATTGTTTGTGTCTTCCTTAGTGAAGACAGATCCAAAGTACCTGTTCAACTCTTCTGCCATTTCCTTGATCCCCATAATAATTTCACCCCTGTCTGCCTTCAAGGGACCCACTTTTGACTTTGCTACTTTTTTTCCCTTAAGATATCTAAAGAAGCTTTTGCTGTCCTTCTTTATATTCCTGGCCAGCTTCCCTTCGTACTTCATCTTTTCAGCCCGCATTGCCCGTTTTGTTTCCGTCTGTTGTCCTATGAAAATTTCCCAATCCTCTGGCTTCCGGCTACTCTTTGCTGTGTTATACATCTTTTCTTTTAGTTTTATTCTATCCCTAACTTCTCTTGTCAGCCACGGTTGCCTCCTACTCCCCTTAGAATCTTTCTTCCTTTTTGGAATGAAATGATCCTGTGTCTTCCGGATTATGCCCAGAAATTCCTGCCATTGCTGTTCCACTGTCATTCCTGCTAGTATCCCTTTCCAGTCTACCTTGGCGAGCTCCTCTCTCATGCCTTCATAATCCCCTTTGTTCAGCTGCATCACTGCCACATCCGACTTAACCTTCTCCTTCTCAAATTGCAGATTAAAACTAATGATCACTACCTCCAAGCGGTTCCTTTACCTCGAGTTCTCTTATCAAATTTGTTTCATTGGACAACAATAAATCCATAATTGCCTTTTCTCTGGTCGGTTCCATTACAAGCTGCTCCAAGAATCCATCTCGGAGGCACTCTACAAACTCTCTTTCTTGGGGTCCTGAACCAACCTGATTTTCCCAGTCTACCTGCATATTGAAATCCCCCATCACCACAGTGGCATTACCTTTGTTACATGCCAGTTTTAACTCCTGCTGCAACTTACACCCTACATCCGGGCTACTATTTGCGGGTCTGTAGATAACACCAATTAGTGTCTTCTTGCCTTTGCAATTCCTCAACTCAATCCACAGTGACACTACCTCATCAGTCCCTATGACTTCCCTCGCAAGGGACTGAATTCCATTCCTCACCAGTATAGCTACCCCCCCTCCTCTGCCCACCTACCTGTCCTTGGTTCTTGGTTTCTTGGTCCTCCAAAACATTCCAAATGGAATTTAAACTGGAGGTGGTGGAGGGAGGACTTAAGCCAGAAAGGGTTTTTGGGAAGAAAGAGCTACCTTAAATTTAATTGCATCTGGTTGGGTAACTAAAGTAGGGTGGAGATTATTCCATGCTTTAACTGTGCGGGGGAAGAATGAATTGCTGTACACATCTGTCTTGGTAGCTGGAATCACAAATTGGATCGAATGCCCTCGTCTGCTCCTAATTGGTTTGGGTTCGGTGTAGGTCTTGTAATCTATGTCGAGCTGACCATTTAACATTGTGTAAAAACAGTTCAAACGGTGAGCTTCACGTCTGTCTTGGAGAGGGTTCCACCCCAGAGAATTCAGAAGTTTGGTAACACTCGCATCTCTCTCATAGGTGTTAGTAACAAATCGAGCTGCCTGTCTTTGGACACGTTCGATGGAAGAAATATTTTTATTTGTGTATGGGTCCCATGCTGCAACTACGTAGTCCAAATGAGGTCTAACGAGGGTGAAGTATAGCTTCTCCTTGACAGAAGTTGAACAATGATGAAAGTTGCGCCTCAAAAAATTTAGGACACCTGTTGCTTTCACCGTTGCATGATGAGTCTGACCATTCCAACGCAGATCATTCTGCAATTTGATGCCAAGATACTTGGTTTGTTTGGATTCTTCAAGGGTGGTACCAAATATATTGTACGATGTTTCGCCTGGATTCCTCTTTCTGGTGACACGCATGGTTTCACATTTGGAAGGGTTGAACTGCATGCCCCATTGGTGTGACCACTCAACCATTGTATCGAGGTCCTTTTGGAGAGCATCTTCATCATCAGCTGACTTAATTGGACGGTACAGCAAACAATCATCAGCGAATCGTCTGGTCGTAGTTGCGACTTTTTCATGGATGTCGTTTATGTAAAGCAAAAACAGATGTGGGCCAAGTACTGTGCCCTGAGGTGTACCACTCAACACTGGATGCCAATTGGAGCTCTTTCCATTCACACACACACGCTGAAGACGTTTTGTCAGGAAACTGGAAATCCATCGTTTCGTGTTGGAACGAATACCATAGAAGTCAAGCTTCCGAAGCAGTCTCTGGTGTGGGATGACATCAAATCCTTTCTATAGGATGTATAACCCTGAATATTAAGTTCCCAGATCCGATCCTCCTGCAGCCACGTCTCAGTAATCCCCACAATGTCATATCTACCAACGTCTATCTGAGCCTCAAGCTCATCTACTTTACTTCTTATACTTCGCGCATTCAAATACAATACTTTTAATTCCTTACGGATCTCACCTTTCACAACGATCCCTACAACACTTGGCCATACTCTCCTATCCCTTTGTGAGCTTTCTTTCCCGTTAATTCTGAGGCCATTAACTATCCCTTTACTCCCTTTCCCTTTAACTACATCCTTGACTATCCCATTTATCACCCCCCCCCACTTATTTAATTTACAACCACCTGTGTTGCAGTGGCAAACCTGCCCCACCTGTTAAGATGCAATCCGTCCCTTTTGTACAGTTCCCCCTTACTCCAAAACAGATCCCAGTGGTCTAAGAATCTAAATCCCTGCCCCCTGCACCAGTTCCTCAGCCACACATTCAGGTCCTGTATCTCCCTGTTCCTGCTCTATCCAGCACGAGCAACTGGAAACAAACCGGAGATAACCACCCTGGAGGTCCTGCTTTTCAGCATTTTTCCGAGCTCTCTAAAGTCACGCTTCAGAATATTCATCCCTTTCATTCCGACATCGTTTGTGCCGACATGTACTACCACTTCCGGCTGTTCACCTTCGCCCTTGAGGATTTTCTGCATTCTGTCCGTGTCATCCTGGATCCAGGACGCTACCTCCCCCCCCTGGCCAGCCCCGTCTGAAGCCGTCCCATCCCCAGCAGCCGGATGCTTCACCCCCCCCCAACGGTCATGACTAAAGCCGTCCCGTCCCTAGCTGCAGGATGTTCCCCACCAGTCCTGCCTGAAGCTGGTGGGGAGCGGTAGGCCACTTCAGCGGCAGGCCATGGCAGTGGTAGGCAGTGGCAGCAGTAGGCCACGGCAGTGACAGGCCACAGCCACGGCAGCCCACGATAGCGATGGGCCATGGCAGCAGTAGGCAGCGGCAGCAGTAGGCCACGGCAGTGACAGGCCATGGCAGGGGTAGGCAGAGGTAGGCAGTGGCAGCGGTAGGCCACGGCAGCGATAGGCCAGGGCAGCAGTAGGGCAGCAGTAGGCCACGGCTGGGATAGGCAGCGTTAGGCAGCGGCAGGCCACGGCAACGGTACGCCATGTCCCCGTTCCCAGCCACTGTCCGTTTGGCCCACAACACTCGTACTTGCCCAAGTAAAGTCCATTCAGCCCATAATGCCCGTACTAGCTCTCCTGAAACCAGTCCCTCTGGCCCACAACACCTGTACTAGCGCAAGAAAAGTCCCTTCGGCCCACAATATCCATATTAGCCCTCTGGAAATTAGTCCCTTAGGCCCACAACACTAGTACTAGCCCTTCAGAAATCCCCCCACCAGCCACCGCCTGAAGCTCTCCCCCTTGCCCGGCTGTAGGATGCTCCCCCCCCCCCCTCAACAGCCCCTGTCTGAAGCTGTTCCCCTATGCTGGCTGCAACACGCTCCACCCCACCCCCACTGGCCCTCGACAGCCCCCGCCTGAAGCCGACCCTGTCCCCAGCTGCAGGACGCTCCCCCCCCCCCACCAGCCCCCGCCTGAAACCGTCCTCCTCCCCAGCTGAAGAATGCTCCCCACCAGTTGAAGCCAGTGGGGAGCGGCAGCGGTAGGCCATGGCAGTGGCAGGCAGTGGTAGGCCATGGCAGCGGTACGCCAGGGCAGTGCTTGTCACTCCTCCCCACCTGCCTGAAACCGTCCCCTTCCCCGGCTGCAGGACGCTCCCCCCCTCACCCCCTCCCCCACCGGCCCCCAACAGCCCCAGCCTGAAGCCATGCCCCTCGCCCGGCTGCAGGGCGCTCCCCCCACCGGCTCTTGGCAGTCCCCGCCTGAAGCAGTCCCCCTCCCCCAGCTGCAGAACGTAAGAAGGGCGCAACAAGAAAGAATGGACTGAATATCATCTTTAACATTTAAATTGTTGTTATATTTTAAGAGTTATTCACATTTTAAGCTTTAATAAATCCCTTTTCCACTGGCCGTGCTCGTCAACTGCGCCTGCGCAGTTAGGGGCTATGTCGGTGGGGGCGCTGCAAGCCTGTCAGCAGCGTGTCCGTTGTTTTCAAATTATTTTTTTTTTAGTATGTTTAAATGTATGTTTTTAATGTTTCTTTGTGTGTCTTGTATGGGGGGTGGTGTGGGGGTGTAAGGGGGAAACCGCTTCGGTTGCTTCCACGGAGAGGCGACTTTTTCCAGGTCGCCGCCCCCGTGGCCTAACAGCGAGGATCGGGCGGCCTTTCCCGGAGACATGCCCGGGGCTTCAGCGGCGGGTGTGGCGCGGACTCTCGCGGTCTGCAAAGCTCCAGCCGGCGCGGCTTCTGCAGCCCGGGATCCCTCGTGGGGGACCCGGGAGAAGAAGAACTCCAACTGCCGGCCCGCGGCCTACTTCTTCAGCGGGCGCGTCGGGGACTTACTTACCATCAGGAGCGGGGTCCCTCGCCAGGGATCCCTGGAGGGGAGTTCCAGACCGCCGGTCCTGCAGTCTGCGGTGCTTCTGGCTGCGGTGCGAACTTTAAATCTCGACCGCCAGCCTGCGGCCTACACCAACTTGAAAGCCGCGGTCTCCAGTGGGGAGGCACCGATTCAGGACTTACCTGGGCTTTTTACCTTGTCTACACATCTGGACGCCCCCAGCCACGGCTGCGGATGGTTGAGGTCCCGACCACGGGGGAAAGTGGAGGAGGACTGGCCAATTTTTGTGCCTTCCACCACAGTGATGAATGCTGTGGTGGACGTTTGTGTTAAATTTTTATTGTGTATTGTGTGTTCTTTATCATTGTACCGCTGCTGGCAAATTCATTTCACTTGCACTTTATGTGCAATGTGACGAATAAAACCGTATTGTATTGTATTGTTTACGGTGGAATATTGCATTGGGGGTACGGGTTGCGTTGGGGAACAGTTAAGTGGTGGAATATTGCGTTGGGGGAATGCGTTGCGTTGGGGGACCAGGCCTCCAGTGTGACTGAGACCCAACGGTAGTCTAGTATCTAACTAAACATTTATTTTCCATGTTCCTGTCCACATGTCTTTTAAATGTTATCCATCTCCTCTGGCAGCACGTTCCATACACCCACCATCCTGTGTGGAAAATAGGCGTTGTCTCATCAGTAAATTAGCATTTCCTATGTATTTTAGTTAAATATAATTCAAGATTATGTGTATATTTCTGCAGTATTTCATAAACATAGAACATTGAACATAGAACAGTACAGCACAGGAACAGGCCCTTTGGCCCACAATGTTTGTGCGGAACATGATGCCAAGTTAAACTGATCTCATCTGCCTGAACATGATCCATATCCCTCTATTTCCTGCAATTCCATATGCCTATCCAAAAGCCTCTTAATACCACTATCGTATCTGCTTCCAGAGTGGTGGGTGTATGAAATGTGCTGCCGGAGGAGGTAAGTACTATCGCAATGTTTAAGGGACATTTAGACAGCTACATGGATAGGACAAATTTAGTGGGATATGGGCCAAATGCAGGCAAGTGGTCCTAGTGTAGATGGGATATGTTGATTGGTGTGGGGAAAATTGGGCCGAAAAGTCTGTTTCCACACTGTATGACTGACTCTATGACTCCCCTCTGCTGCGACGTTGCAGAAAAAACAATCCACGTCTATCCAACCTCTCCCTTTAGTTGAAACCTTCTCATCCAGGCAGCATAAAACTCCTCTGCACACTTTTGAAAACATACACATTTTCCCAGTAATGGGGAGAACAGGACTGCACACAAACGCACAACTGTTTGGCTCTAAGTCAAGAGCATTACAAATTAAAATACAGCTGAGAGTTTAACTCCTCTTATTCTGTTGTTTTACAGGTTCTGAACCTCTTGCATTCCCCTTGTATGGAATTTAATTTCCTTTTCTCAACTGTATCTTAACCACAATGTTTCTTTGTCCGTATATGAAGCCTCAAAGACATGAGTTTCTTCTTCCCATCTGTTTTTCTCTCCGCTGCCTATGTATGAAGTTGCCTTTACTCTGTTACATGTCAGTCCAGCATTGCCTCTTCACTTAACACCTCATTCAATGTCAGACTTACATTTTACACAGACTTCAATCAGTCGGACCTCGACACAATGAAATACTTGACATTGTGAGATGCTGTCATGGCAAACGTGATTACATTGTGAGAAAGTCATACTGCATAGAGTCGATCACGATACGTGATGAGAGCTCTCGAGAACAAATGTTACTATTTGGTGGCACTTGGTCAATAGACAATAGACAATAGCCAACAGGTGCAGGAGTAGGCCATTCGGTCCTTGGAGCCAGCACCGCCATTCAATGCGATCATGGCTGATCATCCCCAATCAGTACCCCGTTCCTGCCTTCTCCCCATATCCCCTGACTCCACTATCTTTAACAGCCATATCTAGCTCTCTCTTGAAAGTATCCAACATGTCTCCTGCTGCACCAGAAGACCGAACACCCTTGATCACCACTGCACCACAAGCAAGGATAAATTTGGATTTACCTCACTTTGGTAAATCCGACCATACTGCGGTGCTGCTTCAGCAATTGAAGAGCGCACCCCCTGAGGTGAGGACTGTTCAGAGCTGGTCTGGGGGGGGGGGGGGGAGGAGGGGGGGAGGGGGGGGCAGAGGAACAACTACAGGACTGTTTGGAGTCTGTAGATTGGACAATGTTCAGGGACTCGGCAACTGACCTGAACGAATTTCCTCCACCAGTTTGTATTGTATCCAGGGTAAGGGGGGAGAATGAGGGCCAGGGCAGTTTACTGTTCTGGATGTCAGATGTGGGAGGTCATGGAGTCTGATACCCCTTCAGACGTCCACATCTGTGTCAGGTGTGTAGAGATGGGGTTCCTAAGGGACCGTGTTAGGAACCTGGAGCAACAGCTCGATGACCTCTCTCTGATCAGGGAGAGTGAGGAGGTCATAGAAAGGAGTTATAGGGAGGTGGCCACTCCAAGACCACGGGAGGCAGACAAGTGGGTCACGGTTAGGAAGGGCAAGGGGCAGAGGCAGGGACTAGTGAGTACCCCGGTGGCTGTACACCTAGAAAATAAATACTCCTGTTTGAGTACTTTTGCGGGGGACAGCCTTTCTGGGGGTAGCGACAGCGGCCGGGCCTCCGGCGCAGAGACCGGCCCTATTACTCAGAAGGGTAGGGAAAAGAAGAGGAGGGCAATAGTAATAGGGGACTCTATGGTTAGGGGGTCGGATAGGCGATTCTGTGGACGCAGTCAGGAGAACCGGATGGTAGTGTGCCTCCCTGGTGCCAGGGTCAGGGATGTGTCTGAACGTGTCCAAGAGATCCTGAAATCGGAGGGAGAGGAGCCCGAGGTTGTGGTACATATAGGTACCAATGACATAGGCAGAAAAAGAGAAGAGGTCCTGAAAGGAGAATTTAGGGAGTTGGGAGGAGAGTTAAGGAGAACGTCCGCAAAGGTAACAATCTCAGGATTACTACCTGTGCCACGCGACAGTGAGAGCAGGAATGAAATGAGGTGGAGGATAAATGCGTGGCTGAGGAACTGGTGCAGCGGGCAGGGATTCAAATTTCTGGATCATTGGGACCTCTTTTGGGGAAGGTGTGACCTGTACAGAAAGGACGGGTTGCACTTGAACCCGAGGGGAACCAATATTCTGGCGGGGAGATTTGCAAAGGCTACTGGGGAGACTTTAAACTAGAATGGTTGGGGGGAGGGACTCAAATAGAGAAAGATGGTAGAAAATGTGGGAGGCAGGAGGCAGATAAGGGAAGCACCTGGACCCAAAATGTAGGGGAGAAAGAAGAAAAAGATAATAAACAGAGAATAAGTGGTGGTGGGTTTCTTAAATGTGTATATTTTAATGCTAGGAGCATTGTAAGAAAGGTGGATGAGCTTAGAGTCTGGATTGACACCTGGAAGTATGATGTTGTGGCGATCAGTGAAACATGGTTGCAGGAGGGCTGTGATTGGAAACTAAATATTCCAGGATTTCGTTGCTTCAGGGGTGATAGAATTGGAGGGGCAAGAGGTGGAGGTGTTGCATTGCTTGTCAAGGAAGATATTACAGCAGTGCTTTGGCAGGATAGATTAGAGGGCTCGTCTAGGGAGGCTATTTGGGTGGAGCTGAGAAATGGGAAAGGTGTAGCAACACTTATAGGGGTGTATTATAGACCGCCAAATGGGGAGCGAGAATTGGAAGAGCAAATATGTAAGGAGATAGCAGATATTAGTAGTAAGCACAAGGTAGTGATTGTGGGAGATTTCAATTTTCCACACATAGACTGGGAAACACATTCTGTAAAAGGGCAGGATGGTTTGGAGTTTGTAAAATGTGTGCAGGATAGTTTTTTGCAGCAATACATAGAGGTACCTACTAGAGAAGGGGCAGTGCTGGACCTCCTGTTAGGAAATGAGACAGGGCAGGTGGCGGAGGTATGCGTCGGGGAGCACTTCGGGTCCAGTGATCACAATACCATTAGTTTCAATATAATTATGGAGAGGGTCAGAACTGGACCTAGGGCTGAGATTTTTGATTGGAGAAAGGCTAACTTTGAGGAGATGCGAAAGGATTTAAAAGGAGTGAATTGGGACATGTTGTTTTATGGGAAGGATGTAGAAGAGAAATGGAGGACATTTAAAGGTGAAATTTTAAGAGTACAGAATCTTTATGCACTTGTTCGGTTGAAAGGAAATAGTAAAAATTGGAAAGAGCCATGGTTTATAAGGGAAATTGGACACTTGGTTCGGAAAAAGAGAGAGATCTACAATAATTATAGGCAGCATGGAGTGAATGAGGTGCTTGAGGAGTATAAAAAATGTAAAAAGAATATTAAGAAAGAAATTAGAAAAGCTAAAAGAAGATATGAGGTTGCTTTGGCAAGTAAGGTGAAAGTAAATCCAAAGGGTTTCTACAGCTATATTAATAGCAAAAGGATAACAAGGAATAAAATAGTAAGATTAAACGAGAACTTACCTAAGTTTGAAGTTTGATCTTTATTTTATGAGGAGTTACGTAGGTGATTACGTGAAGAAGCCCGTCAGTGCGCCTGCGCGTCAATCTTCAAAGCAGCGGTGTGAAATCACAAAAAACAAGAACCGAAGTAATATAGTCTCATACTAAAACGAGTAATACAAGAACTTCCATCTGACCTTTATGATAGAGGGTAGGGTCGTGGCGGGCACGTAATCACCTACGTAACTCCTCATAAAATAAAGATCAAACTTCAAACTTAGGTAAGTTCTCGTTTAATCTTACTATTTTACTTCGGAGTCACGTGAGTGACTACGTGAAGATTTTAAAGCTTTGTGATTTCATGCCGTGGATCAATCCCGGCTTCTCACTGCATAGATTGACTCGGAACGAGAATAATCAATCATGCATTCATAATAACATTTGTACCACAAATGCAGTAATTCATTTCAAGAATGAAATGAATCAGATCCCCTTTAAACCAGAGGAATTTACACAGAACTTAAAATAGTTTCTGCAAACAACCCCGCATTAACAATAGGCCGATGGTAAAAATGTTGAAACATCAACTCATTGGACCACCCGGCGGCTGCGAGGATATGGTCGACGGGGCCGTCTTTTGCCCTGGCCGCCGACATTTCTGCTGCCCTAGACGAGTGAGACGTAAAAACATAAGTGTTAATACCAGCAGCTGTTAAGACTTCTTTTATCCATCTGGAAATAGTCTGTATTGAAACTCTCTTGTGTGGTTTCTTGTGTGTGATCAAAAACCCAGTTTCTGTATTCTCAAATTCTTTGTGACCTCAATGTATAGTAATAAATATGTCTTAATACAAAGACATGGATCATTTGGATATGCTGCCAGCATAATTTTAAATCCTGTCACACCTGGCCTAATTTGCTTTATTAGGTCATAGATATAGAATGTAACCTTGTCTTCAGCTACTTCCATACTATCTATTTGTAATTTTCCAAGTGTTTGCACTCGTTGTGCTGTCACTCATGCCATAAACATGAATACTTTCATACTGAGCTTGACCAAAGGTAAAGACACACTTGATAACCATCACGAAGTAGTTTCAGTACCACACTTACATCCCAGATTGTCACGTACCTAGGTTTCGGTGGTTTGGAATTAAAGATTCCTTTCATTAGTCTGGAAACAATTGGGTGTGACCCAATTGAGTTTCTTTCTGAATCCAGAACCAAATATGAGGACAATGCACTTCTGGCTGAATTAACAGACCTTCATCATAATAAAGTTTTGACAGAAATTCTAAACATTTGAAATATCTGCAGTACTTTATTGCACATTCTTTTGTACCCAGAACTTTTCCCATTTCTTAATATAAGAAAGGTACTGTTTTTGAGTGCTCTTCCTCCAGGCTGCCGTAAGCATGTCCACAGTATGCTCAGACAGTCCTCGTCCCAGAAAAGGCATTCTTAAAACCTGCAAATCAACAAATCCAAACGATCATATAATGGATGTTGTTCCCCTGTACAGGGAGCAGCAATAAATTACTCTTTTTTGGGACTTTCATCAACATTTGTGTTGTTAATTCTAATATCAACGGATACCATGGCTGTGTAGGCCAATCTGGTACTACCAATACCCTTGAAGCAGCATCTTGCCTGATTTTAAGCAAACATTGGCTTATGAGGGAGAAAGGTGGAAATATATTTGAAAACATACCACCCCAATGTAGCGAGAAAGCATCAATCGCCACTGCTCCTGGATCTGGTTTCCATGAGACATATCTCGATAGCTGATGATTCAAGTCGATGTCGGTCATTCCAAATCTGATGACTATATCATTGAATACCTCTTGATTCAACATCCATTCTTTATTATCATGGAAATTTTCGTGACTTGGTGTCTGCTATCGTTCATTCTACCTGGTAGATAGATAGCTGAAATCCAAATGTTCTTTTCAATACACCAAGCCCAAAGTTGATTAACCATTTTGTCACAAGACACCGACTTAATTCCATATCATTAATATAAACAACTACTGTTGTGTTAACAATTTGAACTTGAACATGCTTATTAGTTGTGTTAGAACAATAAGCTTGGAGCCCATAGAAACATCCTAGAAGCTCCAAATAGTTAATTCCCCATGTCTGCAGTAACAATGACTCTTCCTGATTCCATCTGCCTCCTCAGCTAGATGTTAAGTCAGTTGCACCCCATCCTGGTGCACTGGCATCAGTTTGTAATATCATGGAAGGTTGTTCAATCAGCACTTTGCTGGAACTGCTTGAGACATGTAGAATCCACCACTGCAGACCAGAAACAGCATTTGTTGTTAGTTGCATGGTTCTATCAAAATGACCAACATGCATTCTCGGTGCCTGTTCTTTAAGTCTCTGCAGCTGTTGATAATGTAATGGTCCAAATTGGACTGCTGGGAATGCTGCTACTAATTTTCCCAGTACACGAGCCACCTGTCTAATTGAAGGTTTTTGCTCGTTTAGGAGATTACTGCAATCTTTAATCAAATCCACCCTTTTCCCTGGGCAAAGTGATATTCATTTGGACTGAATCAATTGTGAACCCCAAATAATTAATAGAGGTACATGGTGTTAACCTAGATTTCTGTGGATGAATTGGAAACCCCAACTTTTCAAAAGTTGATTTCACAACTGCAACAGATACTTCTGTTGACTGTTTTGTCTTTCCTATAATCAAGACATCATCCAAATATGCCATAAGTACATGCCCCTGGCTACTCAGCAAGCCCAGAATTGGTTTTAACAATTTTTGTGAATATTCTGAGTGCAGATATTAACCCATTAGGCAGAGCTTTGAACTGCCACAACTGGTTCATCCATTTAAATTTAAGATACTTCCTATCTTCTGAATGAACAGACACTGAATAATATGCATCTTTCAAGTCTATAGTTGCCATATAACATGCTTCTGAAATAAGCTGTTTGGCAGTCACAAATGTTTCCATTTTAAAATGTCTAAATTGCACAAAAGGATTCAGATTTATCAAATCTACAAGAATCCTACATCCATCCTTTTTTGATCGAGGGAATATTTTTGACACAAATTGGTGACATTGATAGACTGATTTTTCAATAACCCCCTTTTTTTTTAATATAGGGTTTCAATTGCAACCTGAACCTCCATCACTTCTTTTTGTACAAAGTGCAGAGTTCGGCTAGGAACATGCTGAACAGGCAAATCATAATTTGGATTGAATTCAATTCGAAATCCTTGTATATTATTCAGGATTACCACATCTGAAGTAATTTTCTTCCAATTATTATAGAAGAAATGTAACCTGCCTCCAACTTTTGGACTTAATCCAGTTAGTATGTTCCCATGAGAACCAGGTCCACCTACCTCTTGAGTCATTTCAGTACCCTGAGATTCCTGGGTTCTCCCGGAAGCACGCCCACTGGTTCTTGCTCCCGCTGCAGGCCGCCAACTACGTCCCTGCGTTGATGAGCGACTTGGTCCAGGATCCGTATGACGTCTGAAAGGATACTTCCTCTTTACAGACTTCACAACCATTGATGTCTTCATCAATCCTGTTTTCGCTTCATCTTCCAACTCTTTAATACGTCTCCCGAGATCTCTCCAAAGAGTAAGTTGGGTAATTTGTATATTACTTGGTTTGCAGAGTGCTGCGAATTTCGGATTCATAGTAGACCGTATAGCACTTCTCGAAGTGGGTGCTGCATAGCAACCCCAGTGCTTGCTGATGCAACTTCGTCATCTTTTGGTTGTTACCTGCTATTCTGGTAAAAGCAGTTATTCCAGAACCCAGCAGCTTTAATATTCTCTGCAACTGATTCCAGATACTCTTGCAGTCTCATCCATTTCATGCTGTTCCAGCTAATGGTAAACCAAGTAATTTATTAAGGAGGCCAGTTCTTCCTAATGGCTCTCCTGACCCTGACGGGGCAGCGAATCCTACCACCAGGGTTGGAACATCTGGCAGCTGCCTTTCATCGCCTTGTACAGCCTCACCGTCAGAGTCGGGGTCTGAAATCTCATGACCCGTAGCACGCTCCTCATTCCTGAGGGTGCATTCCATCAGCCCTGAGCCAGGTGCTGTTAAGCTGCTCCTGCAGCTTGGATTACAGTACACTCCTTCCTGAGTGAACTTTTGCTCCAACAACCTATGAAAAAGGCTTCTATTTGGGCAATACGCTCGAAAGCAGTATCTAGCCCTGTACCAGGAGCTGTTTGAGCTGTTTCCAGCAGCTTGGCTTTCAGAACACTCCTCACTGAGTGAACGTTGCTCCAACAGCCTGTGTAAAAGGCTTTCTATTTGGGCAATACGCTCTAAAGCAGTATCTAGCCCGGAGCTCTTCATTGCCTGGGACTCCCTCCGTTGGGATTTAAACTTTGTCTTTTGCCCGACAGGCGCTGACTGTGTTTTCACCAGCCCCAGGTCCACAGTCACTATGTTCACTGCTGGCGACTGTACCGGGGTTTAGAGGCGGTTGGTCTCTAACCGCGGACTCCCGACTTTCCCGACTTCTGTCGGCTATGTCGCTCGCCTCTTCCCCCTGTCCGTTTTTTCCCATGGCGTCTGTGGAAAAAATCGCCATAGACCCACAGTAAACGGACCTGGAAAACCTGGAAAAAAGTTTTTACTTACCTTGTAGTTGAAAAACTACAAACCACTCGAGGAGCACTACTCCTCACGTCCGTTTGCGTCAAGGCGTCTGACGTAATGACGCGCAGGCGCACTGACGGGCTTCTTCACGTAGTCACTCACGTGACTCCGAAGTAAAATTGGTCTATTAGAGAGTCAGAGTGGACAGCTATCTGCAGAGCCAAAAGAGATGGGGGAGATACTGAACAATTTCTTTTCTTCGGTATTCACCAAGGAGAAGGATATGGTATTATGTGAGGTAAGGGAAACAAGCAGAGTAGCAATGGAAACTATGAGATTCAAAGAAGAGGATGTGCGGACACTTTTGAAAAATATGAAAACGGATAAGTCTCCAGGTCCTGACAGGATTTTCCCGAGGACATTGAGGGAAGTTAGTGTAGAAATAGCAGGGGCTATGACAGAAATATTTCAAATGTCATTAGAAACGGGAATAGTGCCGGAGGATTGGCGTACTGCACATGTTGTTCCGTTGTTTAAAAAGGGTTCTAAGAGTAAACCTAGCAATTATAGACCTGTTAGTTTGACGTCAGTGGTGGGCAAATTATTGGAAAGGATACTTACAGATAATATATATAAGCATCTGGATAAGCAGGGTCTGATTAGGAACAGTCAACATGGATTTGTGCCTGGAAGGTCATGTTTGACTAATCTTCTAGAATTTTTCGAAGAGGTTACTAGGGAAATTGATGCGGGTAAAGCAGTGGATGTTATCTATATGGACTTCAGTAAGGCCTTTGACAAGGTTCCTCATGGAAGATTGGTTAAGAAGATTCAATTGTTGGGTATTAATGGTGGAGTAGCAAGATGGATTCAACAGTGGCTGAATGGGAGTTGCCAGAGAGTAATGGTGGATGGCTGTTTGTCAAGTTGGAGGCCGGTGACTAGTGGGGTGCCTCAGGGGTCTGTGTTGGGTCCACTGTTGTTTGTCATGTACATCAATGATCTGGATGATGGTGTGGAAAATTGGATTAGTAAGTATGCAGATGATACTAAGATAGGTGGTGTAGTCGATAATGAAGTAGATTTTCAAAGTCTACAGAGAGATTTAGGCCATTTGGAAGAGTGGGCTGAAAATGGCAGATGGAGTTTAATGCTGATAAATGTGAGGTACTACATCTCGGCAGGACAAATCAAAATAGGACGTACATGGTAAATGGTAGAGAATTGAGGAATGCAGTTGAACAGAGGGATCTAGGAATAACTGTGCATAGTTCCCTGAAGGTGGAATCTCATGTAGATAGGATGGTAAAGAAAGCTTTTGGGGTGCTGGCCTTTATAAATCAGAGCATTGAATATAGAAGTTGGGATGTAATGTTAAAATTGTACAAGGCATTGGTGAGGCCAATTCTGGAGTATGGAGTACAATTTTGGTCGCCTAATTATAGGAAGGATGTCAACAAAATAGAGAGAGTACAGAGGAGATTTACTAGAATGTTGCCTGGGTTTCAGCAACTAAGTTACAGAGAAAGGTTGAATAAGTTAGGTGTTTATTCTTTGGAGCGCAGAAGGTTAAGAGGGGAGTTGATAGAGGTCTTTAAAATTATGAGCGGGTTAGACAAAGTTGACGTGGATAAGCTTTTTCCATTGAGAGTAGGGAAGATTCAAACAAGGGGACATGACTTGAGAATTAAGGGACAGAAGTTTAGGGGTAACATTAGGGGGAACTTCTTTACTCAGAGAGTGGTAGCTGTGTGGAATGAGCTTCCAGTGGAAGTGGTGGAGGCTGGTTTGATTTTATCCTTTAAAAATAGATTGGATGGGTATATGGACGGGAAAGGAATGGAGGGTTATGGTCTGAGTGCAGGTAGATGGGACTAGGGGGAAGTATTTATTTAAAAAAATAAAAATAAAAAATAAAAAAAAATGTTCGGCACGGACTTGAAGGGCCGAGATGGCCTGTTTCCGTGCTGTAATGGTTATATATGATACAGTGGTCTACAAGAAGTCCAGATACGACCTTGGTAAGGCCACCAAAAAGGCCAAAAGGGACTTCTGCTCCAAACTGGAGGATACGACAGATGTTCAGCAGCTATGGCGGGGCTTGAATGCAATCACCTACTGCAAGGCGAGATCGGGAGGCAGCTCGAATGTAGGCGAAACATCACTCCCTGAGCTCAATGCTTTTAACGCACGCTTTGATAGGGAGATCACTGATGTGCCTTCGCGAGCCCCCATTCGCTGTGATGGTATTTCAGTCACAGTCACAGAGGCCGACATCAGAAAACCCTTCAGAGGGGTGAACCCTCGATAAGCGCCTGGACCTGATGGTATACCCGGTCGTGTTCTAAAAACCTGTGCGGGCCAACTGGCTGGAGTTTTTACGGGCATTTTCAACCTCTCACTTCTGAGGTCTGAGGTTCTAACCTGCTTTAAAAGGGCATCAGTGCCCAAGAAGAGCAAGGTGACGTGCCTCAATGACTATCGACCTGTGGCACTAACGCCTGTGGTGATGAAGTGCTTTGAGAGGTTGATCATGGCGCAAATCAACTCCTACCTCGACAAAAACCGGGAACCTCTGAACAAAGGGGACTATAAAGGCATGAGAGGGGAGCTGGCCAAGGTAGACTGGAAAGGGATCCCAGCAGGAATGACAGTGGAACAGCAATGGCAGGAATTTCTGGGCATAATCCGGAAGACCCAGAATCATTTCATTCCAAAAAGGAAGAAAGATTCTAAGGGGAGTAGGAAGCAACCGTGGCTGTCAAGAGAAGTTAGGGGTAGAATAAAACTAAAAGAAAAGATGTATAACACAGCAAAGAGTAGCCGGAAGCCAGAGGATTGGGAAACTTTCATAGGACAACAGAAGGAAACAAAACGGGCAATACGGGCTGAAAAGATGAAGTACGAAGGGAAGCTGGCCAGGAATATAAAGAAGGACAGTAAAAGCTTCTTTAGATATGTTAAGGGAAAATGAGTAGCAAAGTCAAAGGTGGGTCCCTTGAAGGCAGACAGGGGTGAAATTATTATGGGCAACAAGGAAATGGCAGAAGAGTTGAATAGGTACTTCGGATCTGTCTTCACTATGGAAGACTCAAACAATCTCCCAGATGTACTGCAGGATAGAGGATCTAAGGGGATAGAGGAACTGAAAGAAATTTTCATTAGGTGAGAAATAGTATTGGGTAGGCTAATGGGACTGAAGGATGATAAATCCCCAGGGCCTGATGGACTGCATCCCAGGGTCCTCAGGGAGGTGGCTCTAGAAATAGTGGACGCATTGGTGATCATTTTTCAATGTACAATAGATTCAGGATCAGTTCCTGTGGATTGGAGGATAGCTAATGTTATCCCACTTTTCAAGAAAGGAGCGAGAGAGAAAACGGGGAATTACAGACAAGTTAGCCTGACTTCGGTGGTGGGAAAGATGCTGGAGTCAATTATTAAAGAGGTAATAATGGGGCATTTGGATAGCAGTAAAAGGATTAGTCCAAGTCAACATGGATTTATGAAAGGGAAATCATGCTTGACTAATCTTCTGGAATTTTTTGAGGATGTGACAAGTAAAATGGATGAAGGGGATTGCCAGTGGATGTAGTGTATCTAGACCTTCAGAAAGCCTTTGATAAGGTCCCGCACGGGAGACTAGTGACTAAAATTAGAGCACATGGTATTGAGGGTAGGGTGTTGACATGGATAGAAAATTGGTTGGCAGACCAGAAGCAAAGAGTAGGAGTGAACGGGTCCTTTTCAGAATGGCAGGCAGTGGCGAGTGGAGTGCCGCAAGGCTCGGTGTTGGGGCCACAACTGTTTACCATATATATTAATGATTTGGAAGAGGGAATTAGGAGCAACAATAGCAAGTTTGCAGATGACACAAAGCTGGGTGGCAGTGTGAGCTGTGAAGTGGATGTTAGGAGGTTGCAGGGTGACCTGGACAGGTTGAGTGAGGGGGCAGATGCGTGGCAGATGCAGTATAATATAGATAAATGTGAGGTTATCCACTTTGGTGGCAATAACAAGGGGGAAGATTATTATCTCATTGGGGTTAGGTTAGGTAAGGGGGAGGTGCAGCGATACCTAGGCGTCCTTGTACACCGGTCACTGAAAGTTTGCTTACAGGTACAGCAGGCAATGAAGAAAGTTAATGGAATGTTGGCCTTCATAACAAGAGGATTTCAGTATAGGAGCAAAGAGGTTCTTCTGCAGTTGTTTAGGGCTCTGGTGAGACCACATCTGGAGTATTGTGTGCAGTTTTGGTCTCCTAATTTGAGGAAGGACATCCTTGTGATTGAGGCAGTGCAGCATAGGTTCACGAGATTGATCCCTGGGATGCCGGGACTGTCATATGAGGAAAGATTGAAAAGACTAGGCTTGTATTCACTGGAGTGTGGAAGGATGAGGGGGAATCTTATAGAAAGATATAAATTTATAAAAGGACTGGACAAGCTAGATGCAGGAAAAATGTTCCCAATGTTGGGCGACTCCAGAACCAGGGGCCACAGTCTTAGAATAAAGGGAAGGTCATTTAAGACTGAGGTGAGAAAAAACTTTTTCACCCAGAGAGTTGTGAATTTGTGAAATTCCCTGCCACAGAGGGCAATGGAGACCAAGTCACTGGATGGATTTAAGAGAGAGTTAGATAGAGCTCTAGGGGCTAGTGGTGTCAAGGGATATGGGGAGAAGGCAGGCACGGGTTATTGATAGAGGACAATCAGCCATGATCACAATGAATGGCGGTGCTGGCTCGAAGGGCCGAATGGCCTATTCCTGTACCTATTTTTTATGTTTCTATGTTTCTATGTTTCTCTGCAGTTCGCTTACAGGCACAACAGATCAACGGTGGATATGATCTCGCTGGCTCTCCACTCCGCTCTGGACCACTTGGACAACAAAAACTCATATGTCAGGCTGTTATTCATTCATTACAATCATCCCCTCCAAGCTGGTTACCAAACTAGCAGAACTGGGTCTCTGCGCATCCATCTGCAATTGGATCCTCGACTTCCTCATTCACAGACTACAGTCACTTCGTATTGGTGGAAATAAGTCAGCCTCGATAATAATCAGCACGGGAGCACCTCAAGACTTACATGACTGCGTAGCTGGTCATAGTGCGAACTCCATCATCAAGTTCGCTGACGATACCACTGTTGTGGGACGTATCACTGATGGGGACGAGTCAGAGTACAGAAGTGAGATCGACCGACTGACCATATGGTGCCTGCACAATAACCCGGTCCTCAACACCAGCAAAACCAAGGAACTGATTGTGGACTTTGGAAGGGGTAGGATGGGGACCCACAGTCCCGTTTATATCAACGGGTCGATGGTAGAAAGGGTTAAGTGCTTCAAATTCCTGGACGTGCATATCTCTGAAGACCTTTCCTGGTCCGAGAACATTGATGCAATCATAAAGAAAGCACATCAGCACCTCTACTTCCTGAGAAGATTATGGAGAGTCGGTATGTCAAGGAGGACTCACTCTAACTTCTGAAGAAGGGTTTCGGCCCGAAACGTTGCCTATTTCCTTCGCTCCGTAGATGCTGCTGCACCCGCTGAATTTCTCCAGCATTTTTGTGTACCCTCTCTCTAACTTCTACAGGTGCACAGTAGAGAGCATGCTGACTGGTTGCATCTTGGCTTGGTTCGGAAACTTGAGCGCCCTGGTGCAGAAAAGACTACAAAAACTAGTAAACACTGCCGAGTCCATCATCGGCTCTGACCTCCCTTCCATCGAGGGGATCTATCACAGTCGCTGCCTCAAAAAGGCTGGCAGCATTATCAAGGACCCACACCATCCTGGCCACACACTCACCTCCCAACTACCTTCAGGTAGAAGGTACAGGAGCCTGAAGACTGCAACGACCAGGTTCAGGAACAGCTACTTCCCCACAGCCATCAGGCTACTAAACTCGGCTCGGACAAAACTCTGAACATAAATAGCCCATAATCTGTTTATTTGCACTTTATCAGTTTATTTATTCATGTGTGTATATATTTATACAATGGTATATGGACACACTAATCTGTTCTGTATTCGTGTCTACTATGTTCTGGTATGCTAAAGCAAAGCAAGAATTTCATTGTCCTATCAGGGACACATGACAATAAACTCTCTTGAACTCTTGAACTTGAACTCTTGTACCAGCCTCCACCGCCCTCTGAGGCATAGAATTCCACAGACTCACAACTCTCTGTGACAAAAAGTGTTTCCTCGTCTCCATTCTAAATAGCTTACCCCTTATTCTTAAGCTGTGGCCCCTGGTTCTGGACTCCCCCAACATCGGGAACATGTTTCCTGCCTCTACCGTGTCCAAACCCTTAATAATCTTATATGTTTCAATAAGATCCCCTCTCATCCTTCTAAACTCCAGAGTAACCTTGGCCAGCTCCTCCCTCATGGCTCCATAGTCCCCTTTATTCAACTGTAACACTGACACCTCCAATTTAGCCTTCTCCCTCTCCAATTGTAGATTAAACCTGACCATGTTATGGTCACTACCTCCTAATGGCTCCTTAACCTCAAGTTCCTTTATCAAATCCGGTTCATTACATAACACTAAATCCAGAATTGCCTTCTCCCTGGTAGGCTCCAGTGCAAGCTGCTCTAAGAATCCATCACGGAGCCACTCCACAAACTCCCTTTCTTGGGGTCCAGTACCAACCTGATTTTCCCAGTCTACCTGAATGTTGAAATCTCCCATAACCACCGTAGCATTACTTTGCTACATGCCAATTTTAACTCTTGATTCAACTTGCACCCTATATCCAGGCTACTGTTTGGGGGCCTGTAGATAAGTCCCATTAGGGTATTTTTACCCTTACAATTCCTTAGTTCTATCCGTACTGACTCCACATCTCCTGTTTCAATGTCACCTCTTGCAAGGGACTGAATTTCATTCCTCACCAACAGGGCAACCCCACCCCCTCTACCCACCTGTCTATCTTTTCGATAGCAGGTATACCCTTGAATATTCAGTTCCCAGCCCTGGCCCTCTTGCAGCCAAGTCTCTGTAATTCCCACAACATCATACTTGCCAATTTCTAACTGAGCCTCAAGCTCGTCCACTTTATTTCTTATACTTCACGCATTCATATACAACACTCTGACTTTGGTATTCACCTGCCCTCTTGCACCGCTCGCAATTGGCCAACACCTTATTCTCTTATCCCATTTCGAATTTCTTTCCCATTAATTCAAGAGTCTTTTGTAACTTTTCCTGTACTCACTTCCCCTTCAACTCCATCTTTATACTCCCAATTTGTCAATCCCTCCCCCCCACTATTTAGCTTAAACCCACACGTGTAGCCCTGGCAAACCTGAGTGCCAGAACGTCGGTCCCCCTCCAGTTAAGGTGTAATCCGTCCCTTTTGTTCAGGTCCGCCCTACCCCAGAAGAGATCCCAATGGTCTATAAATCTAAATCCTTGCTCCCTGCACCAGCCCCTCAGCCACATATTCAGGTCCCCTATCTCCCTGTTCCTGTCCTCACTAGCACGAAGTACTGGAAGCAATCCAAAGATAATATAGAAACATAGAAACATAGAAAATAGGTGCAGGAGGAGGCCCTTCGGCCCTTCATTGTGATCATGGCTGATCGTCCCCAATCAATAACCCGTGCCTGCCTTCTAACCAGCCTTGAAGTCCTGCTTTTCAGTCTTCTTCCTAACTCTCCAAACTCACGTTGCAGAACCTCCTTCCACTTCTTCCCGATGTTGTTTGTTAATGATATCCTCAATAGATATAGCATGGGTTTTTACACAGAACAGGTCATCAATATGTTTAAGAAGGAACTGCAGATGCTGGAAAATCGAAGGTAGACAAAAATGCTGGAGAAACTCAGCGGGTGAGGCAGCATCTATGGAGCAAAGGAAATAGGCAACGTTTCGGGCCGAAACCCTTCTTCAGACTCTATATTCTGGTTTAATAATGTTATTAACACCCATTTGTTAAAATAAATTAATTTCTCATTGAAGTATCTATTTGAATGTCGCTCCAGTTTCAAGTATTTTTTAATGGAATACAGAGTTCTGAAGCCAGCAAGGACAAGCAGAATAGTTCAAGTTCGTTACATTTATTGTCACATGCACCAATTGGTACAGTGAGATTTGAGTTACCATACAGCCATACGAATAAAAAGAACACAATACACGATAGTTTAACATAAACATCCCCACACAGCGGAATCAACATTTCCCACTGTGAGGGAAGGCAATAAAGTTCAGTCATCTTCCTCACTGTTCACCCATGGTCGGGGCCTTTGAGCCCTCCGCAGTCACCACTATGGACGGCCAGATGTTTCAGGCCCTCTTGCCAGGATGATCGAAGCTCTGTCGTCGGAACGGAAGAACACACTCAGTGGCTTGGAGTTTCTGAATCGGCCACGAATCGGAGACCGCGGCTCCCGAAGTCCACAGGCCAATCTGGGCGGAGATTCATTGCTGGCAACCCCCGGCATGGGGTCCCAGGACTTCGCAATGTTAGAGTGAGCGCGGCCCGCAGCTGGAAGCTCCACAAACCACAGGTCCACGGTGTTAAACAGTAGGCCCAACACTCCGGAGCTCCACATGGCGACAGTGCTGCTCTGCTGCTGAAGCTATGGCCGGTCTCTGGCAGGAAAGGCCACGCCAATCCAGATGGTAGGCCTCGAGGAGGGGGCGAAGATGCGACTCGTAGAAAAGACGCATCCTCAACCAGGTAGTGACTGGGAAACAGTTTCCCCCCCACCCACCCCCAACATAAAAAAGACTAAGAAACCTCCAGAAAACATACTTTTATACAGACTAAAAATAATAAAAAGGATGAAAGGACGGACAGACTGCTGGCGAGGCTGCTGCATGCGGTGCCACCCATTGACCCGATGAATGAAGGGGAATGCAGGGGAAATAATCACACTCTAAAGATTTAAAGTGTGGAAGCAGGCCATTTGCCCATTGAGTCCGCGCCGACCAGTAATCCCCGTACATTAACACTATTCCACATCAAGGACAATCTGACATTTATACCAGCCAATTAACCTACAAACCTGTATGTCTTTGGACTGTGGGAGGTAACTGAAGATCTCGAAGGAAACCCACATGGTCACAGGGAGAACGTACAAACTCCATACAGACAGCACCCGTAGTGGGGATCGAACCCGGGTCTCCGGCGCTGCAATCGCTGTAAGGCAGTAACTCTACCGCTGCGCCACTGTGCCGCCCTGATTCTTTCAAAAGGGATCGTGAGCAGGCCATATTTTTTAACCTGTAAAATTACTGGTAAAATTAGATTTTGCAACTGCATTTTGTCTTATCTCATTTCACCTCTGTGGCGTCAGCTAATACACGGACCATTTATGGTTGAACCCTCGTCAGTAGGTACGAGGGCTGGCACGTGACGTTATGGGCTAGGGGGAGTGTCCTGCTACTTAAGGTTATCTCACCTCGAGACCTTAGCAGTCAACAGGTAGCTGAGCCCGAGAGAACAACCTCGCTCAGCTACAGCAGCAATGTTAATATAGTTAGCGGACCAACTTAACGTGTAGAACCTGAATAAGCTACCGTTTGAACCTGCCTGACGTCTGGCCTTATACACCACGTTTGGTGTCGCTACACCTGATGTGTTGTTGGACAAATTTGTGTATCGGTCTGTACCACAAACCAAGATATTCTGGTGCAAAAGGTGGTATTCCAAAACTTAATTGGGGCCAACAAAACAGTGAAGCATTGATTCTCCATGAAGTGTTGTGCATAAAGAAGTCAAATAACCAAGCGGGTGTAAACTTTATTACCTTTCAATATATCAGAAACAGCAGATCTTAAATGATCATAATCTATCTTCTATCTATCTACACATAATTGAAACTCTGATCTTGTGCTCTTCCAGTTTGTGGGGTTAATCTACTTGTGTAAAAATGGTACGCGATAGCACAATGATTTTCGCCAGGTTATTCACTGTTCTCCTGTGCTGTGAATGCAAAAGGTTTTGTGCCGTTCGGTGATATCTTGTGAAAGTTATCGAGGTTTAAAAATCTTTAAAAAATGGCAATGCACAGCTTGGTTTCCTCTCCTGTCAAGAGATTGGTCTCCTCTCCTGTCGTCACCCGGAACGGCGACTCCCAGACCGGGACGGAGACGCCCCTTCCGGCACATCTTCGCCGCACTGATTGGCCGGCTCCTCTGTCACGATAGAGCAGAAGGAGCGGAGCGAGCAGAGTTTGTGTGTCACCGTGGCTGGACAATAGACAATAGGTGCAGGAGTAGGCCATTCGGCCCTTTGAGCCAGCACCACCATTCAATGTGATCATGGCTGATTATCCACAATCAGTGCCACGTTCCTGCCTTCTCCCCATATCTCCTGACTCCACTATCTTAAAGGCCCTATCTAGCTCGCTCTTGAAAGTATCCAGAGAACCGGCCTCCACCGTCCTCCAAGGCAGAGAATTCCACAAACGCACAACTCTCTGTGTGAAAAAGTGTTTCCTCATCTCCGTTCTAAATGGCTTACCCCTTATTCTTAAACTAGACTAAGTGGGACCCGTTGGTTCCCAGTCACGTGGGAGGTCTGGTCCCCCAACGCAACCCATTCCCCAATGCAATATTCCACCACTCACCCGTAGCCCCTAACTGTGGCTGACGGGTTCCTGTTGTGACGCCCCTGATACCCCCTCCTCCCCTCACCCCCCCCCCCTTGCCCTACCCCCCCACGCACACACACCACCCCCCCTCGACCACCCCCATCAACTGTTAGCGGCTCTCCGGCGGCGCAGCCATTCCCGCCCATTGGGTTCCCATTGTGACGTAGAACACACGGGTATTACTGCGCAGACGCAGCTGGCAGGCACGGCAAGTGGGAAATGGATTTATAAAGGCATAAAATGTGAATAACTCTTAAAATATAACAACAATTTAAATGTTAAAGATGATATTTATTCAGTCCATTCTTTCTTGTTGCGTTTCTTGTTGCGTTCTGCAGCTGGGGGAGGGGGACGGCTTCATTTGGGGGCTATCGGGGCCGGTGGGGTTGGGGTGGAGCGTCCTGCAGCTGGTGGATGGGGGACGTATTCAGGTGGGGGGCTGTCGAGGGTGGTGGGGGGGTGGAAAGTGTCCTGCAGCCGGGTAGGGGGACATCTTCAGACGTGGGCCAGTGGCAGGGGGGAAGAACACCTCCAGCGGGGGAGGGGGACGGCTTTAGGTGGGGGCCGTTTGGTGGGGGGGGAAGTATCATACAGCTGGGGGCAGGGAAGGGTTCAGACGGGGGCTGGCGGGAGCATCCTGTAGCCGATGGAGGAGAACGGCTTGAGGCAGGGACCGGTGTGTGGTGGGACGGCTTCAGGCGGGGACTGGTGATAGGAGGGGGTGGGGGTGTTAGAGTCCTGCAGCTGGGGACAGGGATAGCTCTGGACGGACAGCTCTAGTAGTGGGAGCATCCTGTAGCTGAGGGAGGGGGATGGAGTGAGATGGGGACCGGTGGGGGGGGGGGGGGCGGCTTCAGGTGGGGACCGGTTGTAGAGGGAGGGTTGGGGGTGTGAGACTCTTCCCTGGAATCATTAAGTTGTACTTTTCTTTCAATGCTGTCACTGAGGGAACTAATGCTACTAACTTCCCAACAGAATTCCTCGATTCACTCAAGATCTCTGGATTACCACCAGAAACGGTTGGAGCGGCGGGTGCAGCATTGCACACTCTGCAACGTTCCATCACACTTCAAAACAAGCGGTCTAGAGGAAGCCGCTGATTGGTGGAAGCGGACTAGAGGAAGCAACTGATTGGGAGTAACCCCAGATACTGCCGGCCCTGCTGATTTCTTCCAGCACTTTGTATTTTGTTCCGGGGTTCAGCAGCTGCAGTTCCTTTTTGCACTCCCTGCACTCCCCCCTTAATTAAGGTAAGGGGGGAGTATGAATGCCAGGGCAGTTTATTGTTCTGGATGTCAGATGTGGAAGTCATGGAGTCTGATAGCCTTCCACACCTCCACATCGAGATGGGGCTCCTAAGGGACCGTATTAGGAACCGGGAGCAGCAGCTCGATGACCTCTGTCTGGTCAGGGAGAGTGAGGAGGTCATAGAGAGGAGTTATAGAGAGGTGGTCACTCCAAGACCATGGGAGGCAGACAAGTGGGTCACGGTTAGGAGGGGCAAGGGGCAGAGGCAGGGACTAGAGAGTACCCCGGTGGCTGTACACCTTGGCAATAAGTACTCCTGTTTGAGTACTGTTGGGGGGGACAGCCTTCCTGGGGGTAGTGACAGCGGCCGGGCCTCCGGTACAGACACCGGCCCTGTTGCTCAGAAGGGTAGGGAAAAGAAGAGGAGGGCAATAGTAATAGGGGACTCTATAGTTAGGGGGTCAGATAGGCAATTCTGTGGACACAGTCAGGAGACCCGGATGGTAGTTTGCCTCCCTGGTGCCAGGGTCTGGGATGTGTCTGAACGTGTCCAAGATATCCTGAAATGGGAGGGAGAGGAGCCAGAGGTCGTGGTACATATAGGTACCAATGACATAGGTAGAAAAAGAGAAGAGGTCCTGAAAGGAGAATTTAAGGAGTTAGGAAGAGAGTTAAAGAGAAGGACTGCAAAAGTAACAATCTCAGGATTACTGCCTGTGCCACGCGACAGTGAGAGTAGGAATGGAATGAGGTGGAGGATAAATGCGTGGCTGAGGGACTGGTGCAGTGGGCAGGGATTCAAGTTTCTGGATCATTGGGACCTCTTTTGGGGAAGGTGTGACCTGTACAAAAAGGACGGTTTGTACTTGAACCCGAGGGGAACAAATATCCTGGCAGGGAGATTTGCAAAGGCTACTGGGGAGATTTTAAACTAGAACGGTTGGGGGGAGGGACTCAAATAGAGAAAGCTAGTAGACAGTGTGTGAGGCAGGAGGCAGAGAAGGGAAGCACTCGGAGCCAACATGTAGGGGAGAAAGAAGACATAGATAATAAACAGAGAATGAGAGGTGGTGGGTTTCTTAAATGTGTATATTTTAATGCTAGGAGCATTGTAAGAAAGGTGGATGAGCTTAGAGCCTGCATTGACACCTGGAAGTATGATGTTGTGACGATTAGTGAAACATGGTTGCAGGATGGCTGTGATAGAATTGGAGGGGCAAGAGGTGGAGGTGTTGCATTGCTTGTCAGGGAAGATATTACAGCAGTGCTTTGGCAGGATAGATTAGAGGGCTCGTCTAGGGAGGCTATTTGGGTGGAACTAAGAAATGGGAAAGGTGTAGCAACACTTATAGGGGTGTATTATAGACCACCTAACGGGGAGCGAGAATTGGAAGAGCTAATATGTAAGGAGATAGCAGATATTAGTAGTAAGCACAAGGAAGTGATTGTGGGAGATTTCAATTTTCCACACAAAGACTGGGAAACACATTCTGTAAAAGGGCTGGATGGTTTAGAGTTTGTAAAATGTGTGCAGGATAGTTTTTTGCAGCAATACATAGAGGTACCTACTAGAGAAGGGGCAGTGCTGGACCTCCTGTTAGGAAATGAGACAGGTCAGTTGACGGAGGTATGTGTTGGGGAGCACTTCGGGTCCAGTGATCACAATACTATTAGTTTCAATATAATTATGGAAAAGGTCAGAACTGGACTAAGGGTTGAGATTTTTGATTGGAGAAAGGCTAACTTTGAGGAGATGCGAAAGGATTTAAAAGGAGTGAATTGGGACATTTTGTACAGAAACTTTATGTCCCTGTTCGGTTGAAAGGAAAGAGTAATAATTGGAAAGAGCCATGGTTTGCAAGGGAAATTGGACACGGTTCTGAAAAAGAGAGAGATCTACAATATTTATAGGCAGCATGGAGTAAATGAGGTGCTTGAGGAGTATAAAGAATGTAAAAAGAATCTTAAGAAAGAAATTAGAAAAGCTAAAAGAAGGTATGAGGTTGCTTTGGCAAGTAAGGCAAAATTAAATCTAAAGGGTGTCCACAGCTATATTAATAGCAAAAGGATAATGAGGGATAAAATTGGTCCATCAGAGAGTCAGAGTGGACAGCTATCTGCAGAGCCAAAAGAGATGGGGTAGATATTGAACAATGTCTTTTCTCTATGGTATTTACCAAGGAGAAGGATATTGAATTATGTGAGGTAAGGAAACAAGAAGGGTAGCTATGGAAACTATGAGGATCAAAGAAGAGGAGGTACTGACACTTTTGAAAAATATAAAAGTGGATAAGTCTCCAGGTGCTGACAGGATATTCCCTAGGACATTGAGGGAAGTTAATGTAGAAATAGCAGAGGCTATCACAGAAATATTTTCAACGTTATTAGAAACGGGAATGGTGCCTGAGGATTGGCGTACTGCGCATGTTGTTCCATTGTTTAAAAAGGGTTCTAAGTGTAAACCTAGCAATTATAGACCTGTTAGTTTGACGTCAGTGGTGGGCAAATTAATGGAAAGGATACTTAGAGATAATATATATAATCATCTGGATAAACAGGGTCTGATTAGGAACAGTCAACATGGATTTATGCCTGGAAGGTCATGTTTGACTAATCTTCTTTAATTTTTTTAAGAGGTTACTCGGGAAATTGATGAGGGTAAAGCGGTGGATGTTGTCTATATGGACTTCAGTAAGGCCTTTGACAAGGTTCCACATGGAAGATTTGTTAAGAAGGTTCAATTGTTGCGTATTAATGGTGGAGTAGCAAGATGGATTCAACAGTGGCTGAATGGGAGATGCCAGAGAGTAATGGTGGATGGCTGTTTGTCAGGTTGGAGACCGGTGACTAGTGGGGTGCCTCAGGGATCTGTGTTGGGTCCACTGTTGTTTGTCATGTACATCAATGATCTGGATGATGGTGTGATAAATTGGATTAGTAAGTATGCAGATGATACTAAGATAGGTGGTGTTGTGGATAATGAAGTCGATTTTCAAAGACTACAGAGAGATTTAGGCCATTTGGAAGAGTGGACTGAAAGATGGCAGATGGAGTTTAATGCTGATAAGTGTGAGGTGCTACATCTTGGCAGGACAAATCAAAATAGGACGTACATGGTAAATGGTAGCGAATTGAGGAATGCAGTTGAACAGAGGGATCTAGGAATAACTGTGCATAGTTTCCAGTAGGTGTAATCTCATGTAGATAGGATGGTAAAGAATGCTTTTGGTGTGCTGGCCTTTATAAATCAGAGCATTGAGTATACAAGTTGGGATGAAATGTCAAAATTGTACAAGGCATTGGTGAGGCCAATTCTGGAATATGGTGTACAATTTTGGTCGCCAAATTATAGGAAAGATGTCAACAAAATAGAGAGAGTACAGAGGAGATTTACTAGAATGTTACCTGGGTTTCAGCACCTAAGTTACAGAGAAAGGTTGAAACATAGAAACATAGAATCATAGAAAATACGTGCAGGAGTAGGCCATTCGGCCCTTCGAGCCTGCACCGCCATTCAATATGATCATGGCTGATCATCCAACTCAGTATCCTGTACCTGCCTTCTCTCCATACCCCCTGATCCCTTTAGCCACAAAGGCCTCAACTACCTTCTGTGGCAGAGCATTCCACAGATTCACCACTCTCTGTGTAAAAAATGATTTTCTCATCTCGGTCCTAAAAGATTTCCCCCTTATCCTTAAACTGTGACCCCTTGTTCTGGACTTCCCCAACATCGGGAATAATCTTCCTGCATCTAGCCTGTCCAACCCCTTAAGAATTTTGTAAGTTTCTATAAGATCCCACCTCAATCTTCAAAATTCTAGCGAGTACAAGCCGAGTCTATCCAGTCTTTCTTCATATGAAAGTCCTGACATCCCAGGAATCAGTCTGGTGAACCTTCTCTGTACTCCCTCTATGGGAAGAATGTATTTCCTCAGATTAGGAGACCAAAACTTTACGCAATACTCCAGGTGTGGTCTCACCAAAACCATGTACAACTGCAGTTGAACCTCCCTGCTCTTATACTCAAATCCTTTTGCTATGAATGCTAACATACCATTCGCTTTCTTCACTGCCTGCTGCACCTGCATACCAACTTTCAATGACTGGTGTACTATGACACCCAGGTCTCGTTGCATCTCCCCTTTTCCTAATCGGCCAGCATTCAGATAATAGTCTACTTTCCTGTTTTTGCCACCAAAGTGGATAACCTCACATTTATCCACATTATACTGCATCTGCCAAGTATTTGCCCACTCACCCAACCTATCCAAGTCACCTTGCAGCCTCCTAGCTTCCTCCTCACAGCTAACACTGCCCCCCAGCTTCATGTCATCGGCAAACTTGGAGATGTTGCATTCAATTCCCTCATCCAAATCATTAATATATATTGTAAATAGCTGGGGTCCCAGCACTGAGCCTAGCGGTACCCCAGCACTGCCTGATATTCTGAAAAGGACCCGTTTACTCCTACTCTTTGCTTCCTGTCTGCCAGCCAGTTCTCTATGCACATCAATACTGAACCCCCAATACCATGTGCTTTAAGTTTGCATACTAATCTCTTTTGTGGGACCTTGTCGAAAGCCTTCTGAAAGTCCAGATATAACACATCTACTGGTTCTCCCTTATCCACATCCTCGAAAAATTCTATAAGATTCGTCAGACATGATTTACCTTTCATAATTCCATTCTGACTTTGTCCAATGAATTCATCACTTTCCAAATGTGCTGCTATCCCATCTTTAATAACTGACTAGCATTTTCCCCACTACCGATGTTAGACTAACATGTCTGTAATTCCCCGTTTTCTCTCTCCCTCCCATTTTAAAAAGTGGGGTTACATTAGCTACCCTCCAATCCTCAGGAACTACTCCAGAATCTAAAGAGTTAAAAAAAACTATCACTAATGCATCCACTATTTCTGGGGCTACATCCTTAAGTACTCTGTGATGCAACTTATCTGGCCCTGGAGATTTATCGGCCTTTAATCCATTCAATTTACCTAACACCACTTCCCAGCTAACCTGGATTTCACAGTTCCTCCATCTCATTTGACCCCCGGTCCCCTGCTATTTCCGGCAGATTATTTATCTCTTCCTTAGTGAAGACAGAACCTAAGTAGTTATTTAATTGGTCTGCTATGTCCTTGTTCCCCATGATCAATTCGCCTGCTTCTGACTGCAAGGGACCTACATTTGTTTTAACTAATCTTTTTCTCTTCACATATCTATAAAAACTTTTGCAGTCAGTTTTTATGTTCCCTACCAGTTTTCTTTCCTAATCTATTTTCCCTTTCCTTATTAAGCCCTTTGTCCTCCTCTGCTGGACTCTGAATTTCTCCCAGTCCCCTGGTAGGCTGCTTTTTCTGGCTAATTTGTATGCTTCATCTTTTGTTTTGATACTATCCCTGTAGATGGTTTATGCATGCAACCAATCACATAGCTACCTCACCACTACTAACCACGCCTTAGGTATCATTTATAATAACGCCTGCTTCTCCTGCGCAGTACAGTAGCAGACAGGAGTCAGTGACAACTCATGTATCGTTTAACTCTGTATCCTTATTAAGGACTATTATAAAATTACACGTGTGTAATGATTCCTTTACATGGTGTCAGCTAGAGACAACTCGCGTCTCCTGTTTACCGGTTTTTATTTCTTTTGCTAAGTTTTTATTTTCATTTTGACGATGGCTTCCTCTTGCCAAAAGCCTGCTCAGCTCGTCTTCGATTCGGACATCGCGGAGCGCTGGGCTACTTACGAACTGGACTACCGCCACTACATGAATATCGCACATCGGAACGATTCCGATGAAGCCAAAGCCGCTCTTCTCAAACTTGCCGGCCCCGACGCCATGAGAAGAGCGAGAACTTTCAGTTACGCCCCAGCGTTCCTGGATGCCGACGATCAGGTACTGGTACCCATAGAAACAGCCGACGACCCGCATGTCCTGATATGCAAATTCAGGGATTTTTGCGACCTGCCCTCTTATCGTATTTTAGAAAGGGCGTGATTTTCTACTCGCAAGCTGTTGCCCGATGAGCCTGTTGAGTGCTTCATCGCTGATTTACGTTACCTGGCCCAGAGGTGCCGGTTCGAAGCGATGACAGACCAGCTAACTAGAGACATTTTGATGACAGGGATGCTCGATCAGAAACTGAGACCAGAGCTCCTCCGCAAACCCGATCTGACCTTAAACGAAGCCATGCATGCCTGCAGAATGGCTGAGGTCATTGACCCGCCAGACAGTCAGCGTGATTCGGACACTAAATCTATCAACCTGACTGGGTTCAATAGACCGCGACCTCGAATGGATAACTCGAAATTTGTGCCTCGGACCAGCCCCGCATCTGGCGGTGAACCCCCCAAATGCCCAAACTGTAATTATATGCATCACAGGCAGTCGCCATGCCCTGCCTACGGTAAAGCCTGCAACTATTGCAAGAAGTTAAACCATTTCTCTGCTGCCTGTCGTTCTCGTGGGAAAGTACCACGAGCTTCCAGACCTAACCTAAACATGCTGATGCAAGTTGATAACAATTATGGTTCTCCGTCCTTGCTCGACGCTGCCCACGTTGCTGATCCAATTAATTCGCAAGGGGAGGCAAGTGTATACTCACTCCTTCATGCACCTGGCAGGCTACCCGATCCAACTGTTCTGATAACTGTCAACAATTCCGACTTTCACGCTAAGCTCGACACGGGGGCGAAGGTGAATGTAATGTCAATAAGCCTTTTCAAGAAGATAAGGAATAATGAGCTACTGATTGCAGACCGCTCCACTCTGCATGCTTACGGGGGCGAGGTGCCGAGACCGCTGGGAAAAGCTACTTTCACTTGTGTGCTGAAAAAGACAAAGCGTGCCTTGACCTTTTATGTTTTGAACTCTGACTGTGTGACTCTGTTGGGCAACCAGGCATGCCAGGATCTGGGCCTGGTGTCGTTCGACAGAACGGTCCACAAGGTGATGATATCAGTGGACCCGGTAAAGGAATACCCCGACCTGTTTAACGACGAACTGGGCAAGCTGCCTATTACCTACAAAATTGCTACTGATCCAAAGGTGTCACCTGTAATTCGTGCACCGCACAGAGTGTCTCACGCCATGAAGGACAAAGTCGAGTCCATGTTGAACGACATGGTCACCATGGGGGTGCTAGAGAAGGTCAGTGAGCCCACCGAGTGGGTGTCCACCATGGTTGCCACGTTAAAAAAGGACAAGAATGAAATCCGTGTGTGTATCAACCCTAAAGACTTGAACCTTGCCATCAGGCGCCCCCACTACCCCATGAGGACCGTTGAGGATGTTGCAGCTCAGGTCAGACAGGCCACCGTCTTCTCTGTCCTCGACGTAAAGAGCTAGTTTTGGCAGATTCTGCTGGACAAGGGGTCATCAGATCTGACCACGTTTTCGACCGTTCGGCAGATTCAAGTTCCTGCGAATGCCATTCGGCATCAACTCTGCCAGTGAGGTGTTCCAGAGGACCATGGAACAGCTGTTCGCTGGCATGCCGTGCGCCATCATTGTTGATGACATCCTGGTCTACGGGAAAGATGTGGTGGAGCACGACCAGAACCTACGTTGTGTCCTGGAGCGGGCAAGACAGATCAACCTCAAGCTTAACCCCAAGAAGTGCAGATTCCAGGTATCCGAGGTCACTTACGTTGGCCATGTATTCACTCCTGCCGGACTCAAGCCCGATCCTTTGAAAGCTGCCGCTATCACGGAGATGCCGGTCCCCACCGACGTGCTCGGTCTACAGCGTTTCCTGGGTATGGTGAACTATCTTGGGAAATTTATTCCCAACCTCAGCGAACTGAGCTCGTCCCTGCGACAACTGACTAGAAAATACACCGCCTGGTCCTGGTTCCCACAGCACCAGCAGGCTTTCGATACTTTAAAGTCTAAGCTGATCAGCACTCCTACTCTGACGTTTTTCGACCTGAAGCGCCCCATCACCGTCACCTGTGATGCCTCGCGATTCGGGCTCGGTGCAGCCTGCCTACAGTCCTCTGCAGATGGCTCCCTGCTCCCGGTCTCCTATGCCTCCCGTACCATGACCGACACCGAACAGCGCTACGCACAGATCAAAAAGGAGCTGCTTGCTGTCGTTTTCGCCTGCTCTAAGTTCAAAGACTTTCTTTTCGGCAATTCTTTCACGGTTGAGACTGACCACCAGCCATTGGTGACCATCCTAAACAAGCCGATCCATGTCGCACCTGCCAGGCTGCAACGTATGATGATGCAGCTCCAGCGTTTCGACTTCACCATTGTCTACAAGAAGGGTACTGAAATGTACGTTGCGGACACTCTCTCTCGCGCCCCTCGCGCCACCTGTGATCGCCACCCATATGAACGGGAAGACCTTCTGGTGCTCGGCGTTGACTTTGTCCCCACTAAGCAGCTTCAGTGCCTAGCCGAGCATATTGCCGCCGACCCCGCTCTGCAGCGACTTTCTTCAGTGATAAAAGTGGGTTGGCCGAGCAAGCGTGCCAGTGCGCCCGCAGAGACACAGCCTTTTTTCCTGGTTCGCGACGAACTGGTCATCCAAGATGGCGTTATTGTTAAGGGCCACAAGGTCGTGATCCCCTCCTCCCTGTATGACAAGTACTACAGCGTGGCCCACAGCGGGCACCCGGGCATTGATGCCACGATCGCCCATGCACAGTGCCAATTCTACTGGCCTGGAATGGCTAAGTACATTCGGGACCGTGTCTCGTCTTGCTCTACCTGCAATAGCCTTGCGTCCCACCAGCAAAGGCAGTCCCTTTTGCAACAAATCGTGCCTGCCCTGGCCTGGACCTCGGTGGCCGCTGACATTTTCAAGTGGCGTGGTAAACACTACCTTGTCCTGGCTGACTCGTACTCGAACTGGTTCGAGGTTGACCTTCTGACCTCCCTCACGTCCGAGATGGTCATCCGCAAGCTGAGGAAACATTTTTCCACTTTCGGCTCGCCTGTCCGTCTGCAGACCGACAACGGCAGGCAGTTTACCAGCCAGGAGTTCAAGCACTTTGCCAACAAATGGAACTTCCTCCACTTCACGAGCAGCCCTGAGTACCCGCAGAGTGACGGGCTTGCTGAGCGGGCTGTACGGAGTGCCAAACTGCTAATGGAGCAAGCGCGCCTGGCGAATTCCGATTTTTACCTCGACCTCCTGAACCTAAGGAACATTTCCAGGGACGCAACCCTGGGCTCACCTGCTCAGCGGCTGATGACCAGAACGACAAGACCACCGATTCCGATTGCTCAACACAAGCTGCTACCTCAAGTGCTGGAGCCTGCCTCCGTCCAGACGCGCATTCAGGAAAGGCGCGACATCCAAAGACGGTCACATGATAGATCGTGCAAACCACTCAAGCCTCTGCTGCCTGGACAGGCCGTTCGTCTACATACTGATAGCGGATATTCCCGTCTGGCCACCGTGGTTGGCATTGCCGACGCGCCTCGTTCGTACCTTGTGGACTTTGAAGGGACTGTTTACCGCAAGAGTCGTCAACACTTGCTTGCAGTACAGGAGCCGATCCCGCAGGCAGCGTGACCCTACGCTCCGCAGCTGCAGTTCTAGCCGTCCGCTGCTGATCCCGTTACCGGCCCCTGCATGTCTCAGTCCCCTCGCGTGTTTTGTTCACCTCCGCGTGGGACGCCCATTGCTAACCGTTTTTCCACCCCTCCTGCACGTTTGTCCCCCCTGCCACTTTCTGCTTCCCCTACGGCTTCGTCGTCTCTGGGTTTGGGTCTTTCCGGTGAAGGGGGGGAAGGGTTGATCCATACGCGCTCGGGCCGTGTCAGCAAGCCGCCTGTTCGGTATGGTGATTTTGTTTAATTCGTTGTCATGGTTATCCACCATGTTTAATCTTCTAAGGGGAAGGATGTAGATGGTTTATGCATGCAACCAATCACATAGCTACCTCACCACTACTAACCCCGCCTTAGGTATCATTTATAATAATGCCTGCTTCTCCTTCTGCGCAGTACAGTAGCAGACAGGAGTCAGTGACTACTCATGTATCGTTTAACTCTGTATCCTTATTAAAGACTATTATAAAGTTACACGTGTGTAATGATTCCTTTACAATCCCTGATTTCCCTTGTTATCCATGGATGCACTACCTTCCCTGATTTATTCTTTTGCCAAACTGGGATGAACAATTGTTGTAGTTCATCCATGCAGTCTTTAAATGCCTTCCATTGCATATCCACCGTCAACCCTTTAAGAATCAATTGCCAGTCTATCTTGGCCAATTCACGTCTCATACCCTCAAAGTTACCTTTCTTTAAGTTCAGGACCCTTGTTTCTGAATTAACTATGTCACTCTCCATCCTAATGAAGAACTCAACCATATTATGGTCACTCTTGCCCAAGGGGCCACGCACAACAAGACTGCTAACTAACTCTTCCTCATTACTCAATACCCAGTCTAGAATAGCCTGCTCTCTCGTTGGTTCCTCTACATGTTGGTTTAGAAAACTATCCCTCATACATTACAAGAAATCCTCTTCCTCAGCACCCCTGCCAATTTGATTCACCCAATCTATATGTAGATTGAAGTCACCCATTATAACTGTTTTACCTTTGTTGCACGCATTTCTAATTTCCTGTTTGATGCCATCCCCAACTCCACTACTACTGTTAGATGGCCTGTACACAACTCCCACTAGCGTTTTCTGCCCCTTAGTGTTTCGCAGCTCTACCCATATCGATTCCACAACCTCCAAGCTAATGTCCTTCCTTTCTATTGCGTTAATCTCCTCTCTAACCAGCAATGCTACCCCACCTCCTTTTCCTTTCTGCCTATCCCTCCTGAATATTGAATATCACTGGATGTTCAGCTCCCAGCCTTGGTCACCCTGGAGCCATGTCTCCGTGACCCCAAACATATCATATTCATTAATAACTATCTGCACATTCAAATCATCCACCTTATTACGAATGCTCCTTGCATTGAGACACAAAGCCTTCAGGCTTGTTTTTACAGTTTGTTAACAAGATAGGTCTTTATTCTTTGGAGCACAGAAGGTTAAGGAGGGCCTTGATAGAGGTCTTTAAAATTATGAGAGGGATAGACAGAGTTGACGTGGATAAGCTTTTTCCATTGAGAGTAGGGAAGATTCAAACAAGAGGACATAATTTGAGAATTAAGGGACAAAAGTTTAGGGGCAACATGAGGGGGAAGTGGTGAAGGCAGGTTCGTTTTTATCATTTAAAAATAAATTGGATAGGTATATGGACGGAAAAAGAATGGAGGGTTATGGTCTGAGTGCAGGTAGATGGGACTAGGTGAGAGTAAGTGATCGGCACGGACTAAAAGGGCCGAGATGTACTTGTTATATGGTTATACAAATTGGAGTTCAAAGAAGAATCTCCGATCATGTTAATGAGAAACTTGGTACCCCCAAAGCTATGCAATGGAACGAGGATGATTGTGGAAGAGCTACACAATAATCTGTTTGTTGCAAGAATCAACATGGGAGCCTTCAAAGTTGACATTGTTCTCATTCCTAGGATAATGCTCGATTTGACAGAAGACGAAGACATTCCCCTTCAGCGGAGCCAATTCCCCATTCAGTCGTTTTGCTATGACGATCCATAAAGCACAAGGACAAACCATGGAGAAAATGTTGATATACCTTGAGAAACCGGTATTTCAGCATGGACAACTATATGTGGCTCTTAACCGAGGAAAGGTGAAGGAAAATGTTTTCCTGAAGGATGGAACTTCAACCAAGAATGTTGTCATTAAACGCGTGCTTGGTTGAACGATGACCTCTAAGGTAAATTCTCAGATTTTCTTCCAGTTAAAGTTTGACCACTCAATAATGATTCTACATTTAAATTATGTTTCTATTTTTTCTTCAATAGCAAAGAGACTTCGAGACGGAGAGCAACCGAACGCAACATGAGATGCAAAAAGAAAGAACTGAACTGAATAAATCTCATCTTTAACTTTCAAATTGTTGTCATATTTTCACATTAATCACATTTAAGTTTTAATAAATCCTTTTTCCACTTTCCGTGCCCATCAGCTGCGTCTGCTCAGTAATACCTGCATGTTCTACATCACAATGGACAATAGACAATAGGTGCAGGAGTAGGCCATTCGGCCCTTCGATCCAGCACCGGCTGATCATCCCCAATCTGTACCCCGTTCCTACCTTCTCTTGAAAGCATCCAGAGAACCAACCTCCACCACCCTCTGAGGCAGAGAATTCCACAGACTCAGCACTCTCTGTGAGAAAAAGTGTTTTCTTGTCTCCATTCTAATGGCTTACTCCTTATTCTTAAACTGTGGCCCCTGGTTCTGGACTCCCCCAACATCGGGAACATGTTTCCTGCCTCTAGTATGTCCAAGCACTTAACAATCTTATATGTTTCAATGAGATATCCTCTCATCCTTCTAAACTCCAGAGTGTACAAGCCCAGCTGCTCCATTCTCTCAGCATATGACAGTCCCGCCATCCCGGGAATTAACCTTGTAAACCTACGCTGTACTCCCTCAATAGCAAGAATGTCCTTCCTCAAATTAGGGGACCAAAACTGCACACAATACTCCAGGTGTGGTCTCACTAGGGCTCTGTACAACTGTACTCTTTGCTCTTATATTCGATTCCTCTTGTTGTAAAGGCCAACATGCCATTCGCTTTCATCACTGCCCGCTGTACCAGCATGCTTACTTTCATAGACTGATGAACAAGGACCCCCCAGATCCAGTTGTACTTCCCCTTTTCTCAATTTGACCCAAATTAGATAGTAATCTGGCTTCCTGTGTTTGCTACCAAAGTGGATAACCTCACATTTATCCACATTAAACTTCATCTGCCATGCATCTGTCCACTCCCCCAACCTGTCCAAGCCATCCTGCATTCTCATAGCATACTCTTCACAGTTCACACTGCCACCCAGCTTTGTGTCATCTGCAAATTTGCTAATTTTACTTTGAATCCCTACATCCAAATCATTGATGTATATTGTAATTAGCTGCAGTCCCAGCACCGAGCCTTGCGGTACCCCACTAGTCACTGCCTGCCATTCTGAAAGGGACCCGTTAGTCCCTACTCTTTGTTTCCTGTCTGCCAACCACTTCCCTATCCATGTCAGCACTCTACCCCCAATACCATGTGCCCTAATTTTGCCCACTAATCTCCCATGTCGGAGCTTATCAAATGCTTTCTGAAAGTCCAGGTACACTACATCCACTGGCTCTCCCTTGTCCATTTTCTGAGTTACAAAAAATTCCAGAAGATTAGTCAAGCATGATTTCCCCTTTGTAAATCCATGCTGACTCGGACCGATCCTGTTACTGCTATCCAAATGTGTGGCTATCTCATCTTTTATAATTGACTCCAGCATCTTCACCACCACCGATGTCAGGCTAACTGGTCTATAATTCTCGGTTTTCTCTCTCCCGCCTTTCTTATAAAGTGGGATAACATTAGCTACCCTCCAATCCACGGGAACTGATCCTGAGTCTATAGAACATTGGAAAATTATCACCAATGCATCCACGATTTCTAGAGCCACTTCCTTAAGTACCCTGTGATGCAGACCATCAGGCCCTGGGGATTTATCAGCCTTCAGTCCCATCAGTCTATCCAACACCATGTCCTGCCTAATGTGGATAACAATGGGAACCCAAAGAGCAGGAATGGCAACGCCGCCAAAGAGCCGCTAAGAATGGATGGGGAAGGTTAAGGGGGAATGGAGTGAGTGCATGGACTGAGGGGGGAGGGCAAGGGGCGGAGTGGGGGCAGTGAGGGGAGGAGGGGGGATCAAGGGCATCACAATGGGAACCCGTCAGCTGCGCCCGCACAGTTGGGGTTATGGGTACGTGGCGGAATATTGCATTGGGGACCAGGCCACCCATGTGACAATGGGACCCAACGGGTCCCACTTAGTTTAGTATCACCTATTTAGACACAAAATGCTGGAGTAACTCAGCGGGACAGGCAGCATCTCTGGAGAGAAGGAATGGGTGACGTTTCGTGTCGAGACCCTTCAGACCTCTATTTGATTGGCAATGTGCAACTAATATCAAATATATTAATCTGACCCACTTGAAATCAAACTGTTCAAATAATGTCTCTCCATGTCATCCGGCACACAAACAGGTCCTCCCACCACCATAGTTTAGTTATTTTTTTGTTTAGAGATACAGCATGGGAACAGGCCCTTCGGCCCCCCGAGTCACTCTGACCAGTGATCCCCGTACATTAACACTATCCTACACATGCTAGAGACAATTTACAATTTCATCGAATCCAATTAACCTACAAACTTGTACGTCTTTGGAGTGGACGGAAACTGGAGCACCCGGAGAAAACTCATGCGTTCACAGGGAGAACGTACAAACTCCGTACAGACAGCACCCGTGGTCTGGAGCAAACCTGGGTCGCTGTTGCTGTAAGGCAGCTACTCTACCGTTGTGCCCATCATAGACTCGTTGATCATCAAGTACCCATCTGTACTTTTTTTAATAGGAACATTATCAATAACACACATCAAATCATCCCAACTCTAGAGCTTGGAAAATCGGATTAATTACAAAACTTCTCACCATTCATCTCAAATATCTGCTTCCAGGTATTGGTTGGATGCATTTCCTCAATAAACCACAAGTACCACTTTTAAATAAGAATATTCTGATGCTAAACTACATTTATGGTGTTACGTAGACAATATTGAGCAAGGAACAGATAGATTCATTTGTTTCACTTTTCCAAAATTAAATAATTTTTGAGGTTTTTCTTACATTTTCGTTTTGCTGAAATTTAGCATGCATGTATGTTATGTGATTTTTTACAATGCCGTTGCATCTCCTGAGAGAAAGCTGAATGATCTGGTGGCAACTTTCAGATGAGGCTTTAAAAAGCCCCTGTGTTGATCTTTCAAGTGGATGTCAAATATTTTAAAACTCTCTTCATTGTTGAACAGCCATTCTCACTGTAGGCTATATCCAATATCATTCAGCAAATAGATTTTTAGGCAATGATTTGTTGTGGAAAATGTTCAATTTAGCTGCTGTGTTTCGCAGCATGGTTTGGGAACAGCTCCATCCAAGCTGCGGGAAATTGCAGAGAATTATGGACATATAAGGAACGATACGATACAATAGAACTTTATTTATCCCAGGAGGGAAATTGATCTGCCAACAGCCATAAAAACACAAAAAACACAAAATACATGAAACATCAAATTAATGTGATGAGTGGAAAGGATTGGGGATGTGCAAAGATTGGGGGAGTCAGTCTCAGGCTCAGTCTATCCCACGATAGAAGGAAGGATGAGGAGTGAAATGTAAAACAGGAGGGGGATATGGCTGGAAAAGTACAAGGGGAAGAAAAAGGGGATCGAAAAGGGAATTGTGGGACGAGGATAGGAATTGAGGGCAGAGGAGGGAACAGGAGCAGGGTGACTGTGATGATGGGAGATTGTGGGGGAATATGGGCCCTTATTGTCCCATACGTCAATCATTCTGCAGAAGGGTCCTGACAAGAATCATCATCTATCTATTCCCACCACAGATGCTGCCTGACCCACTGAGTTGCTCCAGCACTTTAGTTTTTGCTCAAGATTCATCTGCAATATCGTGTGTCTAAAAATAACGTTTCATTTGATTCTGGATGCCCTGCTTGAACCAATTGTGCATATACTGCCATGAAATGTACATATATGCAATCTTTGTGATTTTATGTTAAAACACATGAAATAGATGCCGCTGAATTAATATTAATTTAAAAAAAGGAAGAGTAAATACCTCCGACACCTCTCTCTCATTCTTGTTCGTTCTGTCCCCATCACAGGGTACAGGCTCTCAGCTGACGTCTACTATATCATACCTGCCAACTAGTCCGATTTTGTCGTATTTGTTCCGATTTTTAAGTTTAAAAAGTGTGAAAAATCGGAACAGTGAGGTTATAAAATGAGGGAATAAACGGCCAATCAACCGCTGTCTCTTAGGGGGTACACAAAAATGCTGGAGAAACTCAGCGGGTGCAGCAGCATCTATGGAGCGAAGGAAATAGGTACCTTCGATTTTCCAGCATCTGCAGTTCCTTCTTTAACACTTTGTCTACTCCACTGCGAAATCTCGTCAAGGTATGCCTACTTTGAAGAAGTTCTCCTCCACCTATTTCCTTCGCTCCATAGATGCTGCTGCACCCGCTGAGTTTCTCCAGCATTTTTGTGTACCTTCGATTTTCCAGCATCTGCAGTTCCTTCTTTAACACGCTGTCTCTTAGGGGGTTGCATCGAATCACCGACCAGCTTCCCTTAAAATTCCCGTCCAATCAGCCGCTGTCTCCAAGGGCATTGTGTCCAATCACATAATGCGCTGGTCACTCGGTGGCCAATCAGACGCTGTTTCCGAGGAGCGTTGCGGCCAATCACCGACCAACGTAGACCGACCTTACTGAAGCAGAAGATGGCTTCTGCCAACACGTTTTCTCTGCTGTTTGCACACAGTGCTAGGCAAAGAGATATTTCAGGTAACATTCTTTGTAAAGATTTTTTTAGCTGTACGAAGTCATTTATTTAATGAAATATTTATCTTTTGGGGTGTAGCGGCACCAGCTGGCATACGTAGAGATCGAACCCGGCGTTCGGAAGCTGCGGTCACGTGACTTGGGAGGGGCCGCTTGTTTTGCGCATTTTTTGCTTGCGCGCGTTAGTTCAGCGCTGACCACCGTTGTGGGCAGACGTGTCTAGAGAACCAATATACTGGAAATCGAATTTTTGAATAAAGATTTGTTGGAAACCCCAGTTGTCGTTCTTCAGATCGCCAAATTGGTGACCCCGACCTGTCTAGCTGTCGTTAGACAAGAAGAATTATGCAGGAAGAGAGTGTTCCCGCAGAATCGGCCAGCACGAGGCACGGTTCACCGGCCTTCAAACTGCCAGCCTTTTGGCCTGACCAACCTCAGGTGTGGTTCGCCCATGTTGAGGCACAGTTCCACCTTCATCACATCGTGGCGGACGACACAATGTATTTCCATGTGGTGGGGGCTTTGCCGCAGGACTGTGCCTCGAGGTTGTTGCCCTACATCAGGGACCTGCCGTCCATCGGCAATTACGAAGGGCTGAAGGCCCTGCTGTTCCACGCTTACGGTCTCAGTTGCAGAGACAGGGCAGCGAGGCTGCTGCACATGGACTGTGCCAGTTCGGATTGCGCTCCATTTCCTACTTGGGTCATAGCATCACCTCCCACGGTGCGCAGCCACTGCCCGAGAAAGTCGACGCTATCCGTCGCTTCCCGCGGCCCCTATCGGTCAAGGGTCTACAGGAGTTTATCGGGATGGTTAACTTCTACCACCGATTCATCCCATCAGCATCCGCCATCATGCGGCTATTGTTCCAATGCCTGGCCGGTAAGCCTAAAGACCTGGTCTGGTCAAAGGAGGCACAGAAGGCGTTTGGGGGGCCTAAGACTGCATTGGCCAAAGCCGCTATGCTGGAACACCCTAGGGCGTCAGCCCAAACGGCACTCACCGTAGACGCTTCCGACGTCGCATTAGGCGCCATCGTCGAGCAGCGTGTAGGTAGTCGCTAGGTGGTGCTGGCATTTTTCAGCAGGCAGCTGCGAGGCCCCGAAGTTAAGTTTAGCACTTTCGACCGGGAGCTCCTCGCACTTTACCTAGCGATCCGCCATTTTCGCTATTTCCTGGAGGGGCCCGCTCACAGACCACAAGCCACTAACGTTCGCCTTGACCAAGGTATCTGACCCCTGGTGTGCCAGACAGCAACGGCACCTCGCCTACATTTCCGAATTCACGTCCGATATTCGGCATGTGGCAGGGAAGCTGAACGTTGTGGGTGACGCATTGTCCCGTCCAGCGCTGCCCGAAGTTTCAGCGCTAAGTCTAGGCATTGATTATGAGGAGCTGCCGCTGCCCAACAGGCAGATGCCGGTATGGAGGTTTACCGCAATGCTGAATCAGGGCTCAAGCTGGTTAAGCCCTGTATCATCTATTTGTGATAAATGTCAATCCCAAGAAGCTACTATAGCGCACTCATTCGTTTTCTGTACAAAAATTCAAAAACTTTGGATTGACATTTTTGAAATCTTTACAAAATTATTTAAAATAAGACTGATACCCAAAGCAGAATGGATTATCTTCGGAATAACGGAAGATGGTCCAGAACTAAATGTGTTTCAAAAGAAACTAATAGACTACGGGTTAATAACTGGAAAAATGCTAATCCTAAAATTTTGGAAGAAGGCTCCAATACCAACTGTAAACATGTGGATTTCAAATATGTTCGAAACATTACACCTAGAAGAGATAAGACTCCTCCTGGCAGGTAAACCAGATCACTTCCACCTGACGTGGTCTGCATTTATAGAATTATTACAAATATAGGGTGCAAAAGTACCTTAAAAAAACTGAGGTCAGGTAAGGGGGGATGAAAGATGGAGACTTGGTATGTCCCATTTGCGTGATGCTTACAAAAACTATTTGTTTTTCTCTTTTCCCTCTTTCTCTTTTTTCTTCTTTTCTAGGGTCTATTTCTTAACTCTTTTTCTTTTGTTTTTTAATTTTGTTCTTATAGGGTCTTCGTCCTTTTCTGTTGTCACATTTTCTACACTTTCACTTTTTCCTTCACTTTCTTCTTTCTCTCAATCTCATCCTTTCCCTTTACTAGTGTAAAAAACAAATGGAGTACATTAATTGTAAGAAGATATAAGTGACGAGTACTAATTTATGTGGTTGTAAGGTAATGTACTTCTAATAAATTAAAAAATAAAAAAATAAAATAAAGTGCCCTGTGGGGCCGTCGCGGTGCGAGTCCTTTGCGATATCTCCACGGGCAAAGCCCATCCCATTGTCCCAGTCGCTTGGCGGCGGCGGATTTTCGACACTATCCACAGCCTAGCGCACCCGTCCATTCGCGCCACCTCTGCCTTGGTCGCGGCGAAGTTCGTTTGGCACGGGTTGAGGAAGCAGGTCGCAGCCTGGGCCCGTTCCTGCGTCCCATGCCAGACCTCCAAAGTGCAGAGACATGTACACCCACCGGTCCAGGATTTCGCCGTCCTGGACAGCAGGTTCCTGCACATCCACGTCGACCTGGTGGGTCCTTTGCCGTGTTCGCGCGGGGCTACTCACTTACTGACTATCGTGGACAGGTTTACCAGGTGGGCGGAGGCGATACCGTTAACGGATACCTCCGCTGAAGCATGCGCAAGGGCCATTCTCTTGAATTGGATCGCTCGTTTCGGGGTTCCCTCCGATATCACTACCGTTCGTGGGGCCCAGTTCACGTCCTCCCTGTGGTGTGGTATGGCGCAGCTGTATGGCGCGAAGCTGCATCAGACCACCGTGTATCACCCAGAGTCCAACGGTTTGGTTGAGCGTTTCCACAGGAACCTCAAGTCGAAGTTGAAAGCTCGGCTCACCGGCCCAGATTGGGTCGACCAGTTACCTTGGGTCCTCCTAGGCATCAGAACCACGCCTAAGGAGGACCTCAATGTCTCCTCGGCCGAGTTGGTTTATGGCTCGGTTTTGCGAGATCCTGGGGATTTCTTGTCTGTCCCTCCGGGATCAATAGGTCCCGGCTTCGGCGTTGATAGCTGAACTTCACGAGCGGGTGCGCGCTTTGGTCCTGGTTCCCACTTCCCGCATGGTTCGTCTGCGGTGCATGTGCCTACTATGTTACAGGATTGTGCTTATGTTCTTCTCCGTAGAGACGCTCATCGCTCGCCGTTACAGCGGGTGTACGAGGGTCCGTACAGGGTGTTCAGTACTGGTGCCTCGACGTTTACGTTGGACATGGGTGGCAAGGAGGTGTTCGTCTCCGTGAACTGCCTTAAGTCAGCACACGTCGACGAGGATAGCCCAGTGACAGTGGCCACTCCACAGCGTAGAGGGCGTCCACCAGCCGTTTTACCGCCCTCTGCACCTGTTACGCCCGGTCATGTTTCTCCGGTTCCATTTGTTACGCCCATCCCTCGTTCGCGTTTTTCGTGC